>JACEEZ010018919.1:101745-111711 GCA_016584305.1 Chionoecetes opilio | reverse complement strand
AATATATAAAAATGTATATATAAAATGTATATAAAAATGTATTTAAAAATGTATATAAAAATGTATTTAAAAATGTATATAAAATGTATATAAAAATGTATATAAAAATGTATTTAAAAATGTATATAAAAATGTATATAAAAATGTAATGTAAAAATGTATATAAAAATGTATATAAAAATGTATATAAAAATGTATATAAAAATGTATATAAAAATGTATATAAAAATGTATATAAAAATGTATATAAAAAATGTATAAATGTATATAAAAAAAACTATATACGGTTTCAAATTTCGCTACTCGTTTTTTTTTGTGCGACGACGACGGCGGGAGGACTCAGAACATAAACACTAACTGGCGACCTTATTGTTGGGAGCCACTTTGTAGATATTTCTGTCATTTGTTCATTTATAGCCCTACTATGACACAGATGAAGACACAAAATGACACAGACTCTCCAGATAGCCCCTTCTAACTGTCCTGAAATCATGGATGTACAAATGTAACTATTAACGCCACCACACCTAGGTAAACAGAAAAAAAAGTTGTCCTGGCGACTTGTATACTGGTGTTATCTACTGTATCACACTCTTTAAAAAAAACTTAAATAATACTCGACGTAATGTATGATCACTTTTACGTCGCTATGCCCCCTTCACACACTCCTCAATCTGGCGTTTATTGTCCATGGTAAATATCCAGATGAACACCGAACTCACTTTGGTGGACGACACTATTTTTTTCTGGTGTGTTTTGATGTGTTTTGAATGAATCTGCTAACCGTTTCTGTCGCATTTTTTTTTTTTTTTTTTAATGCAAAAATGACAAAAAAAAAAAAAAATTGTACCTAAACCTAACCTAACTTTTACCTAACCTAACTTTTACCTAACCTAACCTAATCCTTACCTAACCTAACCTTTACCTAACCTAACCTAACCTTTACCTAACCTAACCTAACCTAACCTAGCCTATACCTAACCTAACCTAACCTTTACCTAACCTAACCTAACCTTTACCTAACTTAAAAAAAAAAAAAAAAAAAAAAAAACCAAACCTTTACCTTAAAAAAAAAAAAAAAAAAAAATTGCGACAGAAACGGTTAGCAGATACATTCAAAACACATCAAAACACACCAGAAAAAAATTGTTTCGTCCACCAAAGCGAGTTCGGTGTTCATCTGGACTAATACCTTGTCCCTCATTGTATATATGCCTTGGCTATCTGTCACAACAACATCCCGCCGTGATGCCAGGCCGGGGCAACACTGCAGCAGAAATATAGAGCTGGCAAACCAGACCAGCCAGGCGGGACCCTATCGGATAATTTATAGTTTCACCCAACCAACGATTTTCTGATGCGCCTTATATTTTCTGGTGTGTTTTGATGTGTTTTGAATGAATCTGCTAACCGTTTCTGTCGCAATATTTTTTTTTTGTTTTTTTTTTGTTTTTTTGTTAGATAAAGGTTAGAGGTTAGGTTAGGGTTAGGTTCTTTTTTTTTTTTTTTTTTTTTTTTTTTTTTTTTTTTTTTTTTTTTTTTTAGTTAGATAAAGGTTAGAGGTTAGGTTAGGTTTAGGTTGTTGTTGTTGTTGTTGTTGTTTTTAGTTAGATAAAGGTTAGAGGTTAGGTTAGGTTTAGGTTCATTTTTTTTTTTTTTTTCATTTGCAAAAAAAAAAAAAAAAAAAAAAAAAAAAAATTGCGACAGAAACGGTTAGCAATTCATTCCAAACACATCAAAACACACCAGAAAACATAAGGCGCTCAGAAAATCGTTGGTTGGGTGAAACTATAAATTGACCAAACCCTCAAACTAACCTAACCTATGAACAATTGGGTTACATTGACTTCGACCTAAATTAACCAACCATGTCGTCGAAAAAACTGATGTCCAATAATGAAATACTACTTATTCTGCCACTACATCTATTATAAGTGGAAGTGTCGTCGAAAATCTCAACGTCGACGAGTGTTCCACCGTCGACGAGTGTTACACCGTCGACGAGTGTTCCACCGTCGACGAGTATTCATGGTTGGTGTTTCGGCGAGAATTCCGGTCGACGAGAGTTCCATAAACCGAGAGAAAGAAATAATATCTCCCTTCAGCAATACAAGCCTAACCTTAACTCCTCTGCCCATCCTGACATCCTAACGACCTTGCTATCCCCCCCTCAGGCCTTGCTAAGTAAACACAAGTACAGTAAATAAGATAAATAACATAATATTACCCGACTGTCACCGCCATGAGTTTGTTTTGGTTGTGACGTAATCTTGATCTTGATAGCACACACGATCAAAGCCTACAGGACCTTTAAACCGGCTAAAATTGATGATAAATTGGTAAAAATGGTAAAAATTGATTAATAAAGCTACAAATAGGCATATACATCGGTAAACCTGCAGTTGGGGAGGCGGTAGCAAAGTGGTTAGCGTCTCAGAGTGGCGTTCAATGATCCGCGTTCGATCCCCGATGAGAACCAAATTCCACTTGAAACCTTTCAGCACCGTCGAGTGGCCTACCGTAGATAACAGTAAAGTCGCCACCTGCAGTGAAGTCGCCAGCCGCCAAATATTACGAATGCTAGCCTCAATACTGCTGTGTCTGTGCCACTGAAGATGATACACAGTAGTTTATATCATGACTGTATAATCTACCCTGTTTCAGCGTTGTTTTATGCTTTGTAGCTGCAAGTATAGACGCTTTACAATTTCACTACGCGTTTTTTTTCTTCGGGCGACGACGACAGCGGTAGGACACTCAGTAAATAAACACTAGATGGCGACTCTACTGTTGGTAGCCACTTTGTAGATATTTTTGTCATTTGTTCATTTAGAGCCATACTATGACACAGATGAAGACACAAAATGACACAGACTCTCCAGATAGCCCCTTCTAACTGTCCTGAAATCATGGATGTACAAATGTAACTATTAACGCCACCACACCTATGTAAACAGAAAAAAAAGTTGTCCTGGCGACTTTACTGTTATCTACGGTAAGAACACCACATGCTGCCAATACAAATACGTCATTAGTGTAGTTAAATGTAGTTGAATAGATGTAGATACAAGTTAAGATTTCAGGGAGTAAACAGATATATGGTAATTAATGCAAAGACATAGTTATTGGTTCCTTGCACTGACGTCACGATCTAGCGCCTTCAAGCCAAATGCCGCCCGTCAGCGCTCTGATTTTCTAGCTGGAGGACCAACAGCTGGTCGGCGAGGCTGAAGATGTCAACAAATATGGTAATTTTCCCCTACCAATATATGTTTATCAGTATAAAAGGTATACTGTTATCTTCGGAAATGTTTGTTCTATAATATTATCACATAAAAAACAGTAAAACACACTAAAGAAATGCCATTATGAGACTCTCAAGAAAGATGCATGAACTTAATATTCACTTCAACTCGTCACCATTTAAAATTTTGCGAGACAACTTTTAACATAGATCATATCAATAGAAGCGGAATTTCATTAGCTTTCCATTGATATATTTCGTTTTCTGATAAATGAATTAGCAACCAGCATAAATTAGCGTTAACTAAATAAATAACCTCATCAATCGGGTAATTTTCCTTAACAATTCCTGCCTGCGCCACCACGGACGAGCGCCAACCATCACAGCCCTCAAGTGAGCCTCCAGGGCCTGCTATCCCACCCCTGGAGCTCACGGCCTACACGCGATATAGCCACGAATGTAAAAAAAAAAAAAAAAAAAAAAATAAAAAAAATATCAATAATAATAATAATAATAATAATATTATATAAGTAATTAAAAAAAAAATAATAATAATAATAATAATAAATAAAAAAAAAAAAAAAAAATAAAAATAAAAAAACACTAATGAGGAAGATAATGATGATTGTGGAAAAGAAGTAAATAAGAACATAAGAAAATAAGGAAGCTACAAGAGGCTGGGAGACCTACACGTGGTAGTTCCTGTCATTGAACTCGATCTATCTACATCCACCTTTCATCCCCATCCATGAATTTATACAGACTCCTTTTAAAGACCCCAATAGACTCCCCACTGACCACCTGACGACTGACTCCATTAATTCCAATCATTCACCACCCATTTGTGAACCAGTTTCTCCCTATTTCCTTTCTAAATCTACGCCCTTCCAGCTTGAATCCGTGACTTCTTGTTCTACCCTGGTTATAAGCCGTAACAACTTTTCCTACCTCTCCTTTATTAAATCCCTTTATCCACTTAAACACTTCTATCAGATCGCCCCTTACTCTGCGTCTCTCGAGTGAGTGTAACTTTAATAACTTCAATCTCCTCTCATAACTAAAGTTACGCATCCCTTGTATCATTTTGGTCATCCTTCTCTGCACTGTTTCTAACAAGGCTATATCCATCCTGTAATATGGAGACCAAAACTGAACTGCATAGTCTAGGTGAGGCCTGACTAGAGCCAGATAAAGCTTTAGAATAACCTCAGCACTTCTACTTTTAACACTTCTGGTAATGAATCCTAACACTCTATTAGCTCTATTTCTGGCCTCAATACATTGTTTCCTAGGTCGGAGGTCTGGGCTCACCCTCACTCCAAGATCTTTTTCACCTTCTGATCTTTTCAGCGATACATTGCCTGTGGTGTATCTATTACCAGGGTTAGAGAGAGAGAGAGAGAGAGAGAGAGAGAGAGAGAGAGAGAGAGAGAGAGAGAGAGAGAGAGAGAGAGAGAGAGAGAGAGAGAGAGAGAGAGAGAGAGAATTGAAAGAGTCAAAATGTGGGGGAAGGAATGAGAGGACAAACACAGAGAGAGAGAGAGAGAGAGAGAGAGAGAGAGAGAGAGAGAGAGAGAGAAGAGAGAGAGAGAGAGAGAATTGAAAGACGGTCAAAATGTGGGGGAAGGAATGAGAGAGGACAAACAAGAGAGAGAGAGAGAGAGAGAGAGAGAGAGAGAGAGAGAGAGAGAGAGAGAGAGAGAGAGAGAGATGAAGCGTCAAATGTGCGGAGGATAAGGCATACAGAGAGAGAGAGGAGGAGGAGAGGAGGAGGAGAGAGGAGCAGGGAGAGGAGAAGTATAGAAAAGAGAGAGAGGAGAAGAAAGAGATGCAGTTAATACCAACGTGTGTGAGGAGGAGCGAGAGCAGACTCTGTATCTCTGTGAATTCTTAAGCAATTTGAATTTCGAAATAGCAGTTTTACCCACGTGTGTGAGAGAGCGAACACCTCTCTCTCTCTCTCTCTTTAATTCATTCTCTCAATTTAATTTTCTGAATATATTTATTATTATATATTATTATTATTATTTGTGTGTGTGTGTGTGTGTGTACGTGTGTGTGTGTGTGTGTGTATGTGTATGTGTGTGTGTGTGTGTGTGTGTATGTGTGTGTGTGTGTCATTCACCCATAGTCTTACACAAGTGAGCTGAACTCGCGATCGGCAGTTTCAGCCTCCCGATGCGAGCGTGGAGTTCATTATTACCGATCTTTGGGCAATGCTGGGACCTCACCCCCCCCATCCCCTTGCTCACGGGGGACAGTAACCGCCCGAATTTGTGTGTAGAAGCATGGATTCGAACCGGCTAACCACAAAATGGCAGGCCAGCTCGCTATCCACTTGGCCATCGCGGCGGCGTGAGTGAGTGTGTGTGTGTGTGTGTGTGTGTGTGTGTGTGTGTGTGTGTGTGTGTGTGTGTGTGTTCACTCATGGTCTTGTCCACGCGAGCTGGCTCGCGATCGCCAGTTTTCACCCTCTTAGTGCGAGCTTGGAGCTCATTATCACCGATCTTTGGGCAATGCTGGGACCTCACACAACACCCCCCCCCCCCACCCCCTTGCTCAAGGGGGACAGTACCGCCCGAATTTGTCAAGTGAAAAATCCCCGGGAGCATGAGGATTCGAACCGCCTACCCACAGAATGGGGCGAGGGGGCGCGTGTGGTGTAGTTGTGCTGACTGCGGGTGTGAGTGTGTGTGTGTGTGTGTGTGTGTTGTGTGTATGTTGTGTACTATGTGATGTGTTTGCATGTTGTGTGTGTTGTTTGTGATGTTGTGTATTATACCATGTCTATTAACGCCATGGTCTGTCCAGCCAAGACTCTTTGACAGACGGACATTTCTAATCTAAATGTGCAGTACACAGGCAACATTATTGTCTAAGAAATTATTTTGAATAGATTATGCAATCAAACTTTACAACTACAGTCAATAAGATTCCAATGATGTCAAAACAAGCACCAAATCTCCAACACATGCATTCTTACCAGCGTTAACACTATAGAACATCCACACTGCACTCTCAGAAATAAGGGTGTATTAAGGGTAGAATTGTTACATCGCACCATCACTACCCTTTTTATACCCTATGTCCAGGCTGGAGGGTAGATGCTGCCGATTATACCCTTCATCTACCCTTTATCTACCCTTTTTAGACGAGAGGGTTGAGAAAGGGTATATTTGGGGTTGGAAAAGGGTATATTTAGGGTTGCAAAAGGGTATATTTAGGGTTGCAAAAGGGTATATTTGTAAGGGTAGAAAAAAGGGTAGCAGTATTTCATCACTACAAACACCCTTTTTCTACCCTTTTCCTGCCCTTCTTTTCTAAGAGTGTGACTGGCGTATTGACACACACTGACATCGCCGTCTAACATCCTGTATTCTGACAAGTAAACAAATAACTCTTGATTTTCTTTTTAAATTGAAATAAATGACTTGTAAATATTAATGTTTTGACATGAGTAGGAAGGGAATGCCACCGCTGAGGACCGTCACACCACACTCTTGTTGTAGAGGCTTGTTCCAAATTGTGGACTCACTAGATTTATATTATTACCCCGCGTGTTATGAGAACTTTCAATACATTAGAAAAGTTTGTTACCTGTATAGACAGTCATGGTTTTTAAAATAAGCAACAATACAGAATATATTTTTATGAATTTGAAATTTAATATATTTAACTGAGAATAATAATGGTGTGTGTGTATGTGTGTGTGTGTGTGTGTGTGTGTGTGTTGTGTGTGGTGTGTGTGTGTGTGTGTGTGTGTGTATGTGTGTGTGTGTGTGAGTGAGTGTGTGTGGTGTGTGTGTGAGTGTGTGTGTGTGAGTGTGTTGTGTGTGGTGAGTGTGTGAGTGTGTTGGTGTGTGTGTGTGTGTGTGTGTGTGGTGTGTGTGTGTGTGAGTGAGTGAGTGGTGTGTGGTGTGTGTGTGTGTGGTGGTGTGTGGTGAGTGAGTGTGTGTGGTGTGTGTGTGTGTGTGTGTGTGTGTGTGTGTGTGTGTGTGTGTGTGTGTGTGTGGTGTGTGTGTGATTATTACCGATCTATGGGCAATGCTGGGACCTCACACACCACACACACCCATCCCCTTGCTCAAGTGGGACAGTAACCGCCCGAATTTGTCTGTGGAAGAATCCCCGGTAGCGAACAAGGATTCGAACCGGCTAACGACAGAATGGCAGGCCAGCTCGCTATCCAATTGACCATTGCGCGGGTGTGTGTGTGTGTGTGTGTGTGTGTGTGTGTGTGTGTGTGTGTGTGTGAACGAGACTAAACAAGTGACAAGAAGTAATTAAATGAAAAATAAAAGATATACGTATTGTTAGTTAGTTAGTTAGTTAGTTAGTTAGTTAGTTAGTTAGTTAGTTAGTTAGTTAGTTAGTTAGTTAGTTAGTTAGTTAGTTAGTTAGTTAGTTAGTTAGTTAGTTAGTTTGTTTGTTTGTTTGTTTGTTAGTTAGTTAGTTTGTTAGTTTGTTTGTTTGTTTGTTTGTTTGTTTGTTTGTTAGTTAGTTAGTTTGTTAGTTTGTTAGTTTGTTAGTTAGTTAGTTAGTTAGTTTGTTTGTTTGTTTGTTTGTTTGTGTGTTTGTTTGTGTGTGTATATATATATTAGGTAGCTGCTATTATCATACTAGTAGTGTTGTTATTGTTGCTAGTATACCTTGAAAACAAAAACGTGTCTGCCAGAAATAACCTGAAAAACTTGTCCCACCCACACCACACACACACACGCACACACACACACACGTACACACACACACACACACACACACACACACACACACACACACACACACACGTACACACACACACACACACACACACACACACGTACACACACACCACACACCCACACATACATGACCTTGGAAACACCTCCCTTCCTTCCATTCTTACGGTGTGTGTGTGTGTGTGTGTGTGTGTGTGTGTGTGTGTGTGTGTAAGGATATAGTAGTACACACACACACACACACACACACAGCACGCTCGGTTCACAACCGAGAAGTCCCGGGTTCGATCCCCGGGCGGAGCGGAAACAGATGGGCGGTCTCCTTAAGACCCGAGCCCCTGTCCACCCAGCAGTGAATGGGTACCGGGTGTTAGCCGGGGTTTGTGACCCGCCTCCCGGGGTGGTGGCTTCCCCCAACACTATAAGCACTAAGCAGGAATGATTACATGTAGCTAGGGAGACGGGGCCACACCAGTGTAGCTCAGGCCCTGTAAAATACAACTAGATGAATACAACTAGATGAATACACAGGTACTTACATATACACACACGCACATACATACACAGGTAGGCTGTATACACACACACACGTTCAGGTACAAACACACACACACACACACACACACACACACACACACACACACACACACACATAATACCTTTAGCCTTGTCTACTATATCCTTTGCACCTTTCTATCCTCCTCCTCCTCCTCCTCCTTGTCTTCTTCTTCCTCCTCCTCCTCCTTGTCTTCCCTTGAACCTTGATCCTTCCTTTCCTCTCTCTCTCTCTCTCTCTCTCTCTCTCTCTCTCTCTCTCTCTCTCTCTCTCTCTCTCTCATGAAGAATGGTGTAATATGTACATAATGCGAGAGAGAGAGAGAGAGAGAGAGAGAGAGAGAGAGAGAGAGAGAGAGAGAGAGAGAGAGAGAGAGAGAGACGTATAAATATGGAAATTAAGAGAAAGTGAAATGCAGGAGGGAGGGAGGGAAGGAGAGGAGAGAGAGAGAGAGAGAGAGAGAGAGAGAGAGAGAGAGAGAGAGAGAGGAGAGGGAGGGAGGGAGGGAAGGAAGGCGAGAAGGAGGGAGGGAGGGAGGGAGGGAAGGAAAGAAGGAAGGAAGGAAGGAAAGAGAGAAGGGATAATTTTCAAAACATTCTTGTCTGTCTGTCTGTCTGTATATGTGTGTGTGTGTCTGTCTGTCTGTCTGTCTGTCTGTCTATCTGTCTATTTATCTGTCTGTCTGTCTGTCTGTCTGTATATCTATCTATTTATCTGTCTGTCTGTATGTGTGTCTGTCTGTCTGTCTATCTATTTATATGTCTGTCTGTTTGTCTATCTGTCTATTTATCTGTCTGTCTGTTTGTCTGTCTATCTGTCTATCTGTCTATCTACCTATATGTCTGTCTGTTTTTATGTCTGTCTATCTATCTATCTGTCTGTCTTTCTGTCTATCTATCTATCTGTCTGTCTATCTATCTGTCTGTCTGTCTGTCTGTTTGTTTGTCTATCTATCTATCAGTCTATCTGTCTATCTACCTGTCTGTCTGTCTGTTTTTCTGTCTGTCTAACTGTCTATCTATCTGTCTGTCTATCTACCTGTCTGTCTGTCTGTCTGTATATCTATCTATTTATCTGTCTGTCTGTCTGTCTGTATATCTATCTATTTATCTGTCTGTCTGTCTGTCTGGTTTAATGGCTTTATCCTTACAACGGTCAAGAGAGAGAGAGAGAGAGAGAGAGAGAGAGAGAGAGAGAGAGAGAGAGAGAGAGGTGCTAAGCTGTCTTCAAGGTTACTCGAAAAAAAATGGTCGAAGAGGATTCAACCTCTCACTCACTCTCTCTCTCTCCTCTCTCTCTCTCTCTCTCTCTTCTCTCCCTCTCTCTCTCCTCTCTTCTCTCCTCTCTCTGTCTGTCTGTCTTTGTCTCTCATTATGTCTGTGTCTGTCTCTCTCTGTCTCTCTCTGTCTGTCTGTCTGTCTGTCTGTCTGTCTGTCTGTCTCTTCTGT
>JACEEZ010018919.1:39245-96745 GCA_016584305.1 Chionoecetes opilio | reverse complement strand
ACACACACACGTCTGTCTCTCACTCTCTCTGTCTCTCTGTCTGTCTGTCTGTCTGTCTGTCTGTCTGTCTGTCTCTCTCACTGTCTATCTGCCTGTATCTGTCACTCTCTCTCTCTCTCTCTCTGTCTGTCTGTCTGTCTGTCTGTCTGTCTGTCTGTCTCTGTCTCTCTGTCTCTCTCTCTCTCTCTCTCTCTCTCCTGTTTACCTGCCTGTCTCTCTCTCTCTCTCTCTCTCTCTCTCTCTCTCTCTCTCTCTCTCTCTCTCTCCTCTCCACACACACACACACACACACACACAGGTCAACGTAGAGTTGGACGCGCGTGCCATCAACACCCTGATGGAGATACAGCGGAGGGGCAAGAGGGAGGGGGGCGGGGGGGGCCCACTACCCGCCCCCCCCACCGGCTACGTCCATGTGGGGGACGACATATCCGTGGTCATGTACGTGCAAGGTGAGTGTACGTGTGTGTGTGTGTGTGCGTGTGTGTGCGTATGTGTGTGTGTGGTCAATAAAAAAAAAGAAGCAATATTTTATAGCTATGACCTGTTTAGTAGCCTCGTCCACTAACTACTGTGGTATATTCAGTGACTTTTCGTACTTTCATGGCTGACAACAGACGATTTTTAGTGACTATAAGCAATGTTTTATAGCTGTGACCTGTTTAGTATCCTTGTCCACTAACTACTGTGGTATATTCAGTGACTTTTCGTTATTTTATGGCTCCCAACAGACCATTTTTAGTGAGTATAAGCAATGTTTTATAGCTATGACCCGTTTAGTATCCTTGTCCACTAACTACTGTGGTATATTCAGTGACTTTTCCTTATTTTATGGCTCACAACAGACCATTTGTAGTGACTATAAGCAATGTTTTATAGCTATGACCTGTTTAGTAGCCTCGTCCACTAACTACTGTGGTATATTCAGTGACTTTTCGTACTTTTATGGCTAACAACAGACCATTTTTAGTGAGTATAAGCAATATTTTATAGCTGTGACCTGTTTAGTAGCCTTGTCCACTAACTACTGTGGTATATTCAGTGACTTTTCCTTATTTTATGGCTCACAACAGACCATTTGTAGTGACTATAAGCAATATTTTATAGCTATGACCTGTTTAGTAGCCTTGTCCACTAACTACCGTGGTATATTCAGTGACTTTTCGTTATTTTATGGCTCCCAACAGACCATTTTTAGTGAGTATAAGCAATGTTTTATAGCTATGACCTGTTTAGTAGCCTTGTCCACTAACTACTGTGGTATATTCAGTGACTTTTCGTTATTTTATGGCTGACAACAGACATTTGTATAGGCACATAAGCATCTGGTGTGAAAGGTTTAGTAGCCTCGACTAATACTGTATGGATTTCTAATTTCTATGGTAAACCCATTTAGTGAGTATAAGCAATTTTATATGTGATGTTTAGTAGTTATGCCACAAAATACTTGGTAATATCCTGTATTTATCTGACAAACTAGACAATTCTTATTTCCAAAAAATCTGGTCCTGTACAAGTCAAAACATGAAAATATTCTGTACTTACTAATAATAGTGAACAATCGTATATATCAAAAATAACTAGTAAATCCTGTACTGACTCACAAAAATAACTAGAAATCTTGTACTTACTCACAAAAATAGCTAGAAATCCTTGTACTTACTCACAAAAATAGCTAGAAATCTTGTACTTACTCACAAAAATAACTAGAAATCCTGTACTGACTCACAAAAATAGCTAGAAATCCTGTACTTACTCACAAAAATAGCTAGAAATCTTGTACTGACTCACAAAAATAGCTAGAAATCTTGTACTGACTCACAAAAATAGCTAGAAATCCTGTACTGACTCACAAAAATAGCTAGAAATCTTGTACTTACTCACAAAAATAGCTAGAAATCTTGTACTTACTCACAAAAATAACTAGAAATCTTGTACTGACTCACAAAAATAACTAGAAATCTTGTACTTACTCACAAAAATAGCTAGAAATCCTGTACTTACTCACAAAAATAACTAGAAATCTTGTACTGACTCACAAAAATAGCTAGAAATCTTGTACTTACTCACAAAAATAGCTAGAAATCTTGTACTTACTCACAAAAATAACTAGAAATCTTGTACTTACTCACAAAAATAGCTAGAAATCTTGTACTTACTCACAAAAATAACTAGAAATCTTGTACTTACTCACAAAAATAACTAGAAATCTTGTACTGACTCACAAAAATAGCTAGAAATCCTGTACTTACTCACAAAAATAACTAGAAATCTTGTACTTACTCACAAAAATAACTAGAAATCTTGTACTGACTCACAAAAATAGCTAGAAATCTTGTACTTACTCACAAAAATAACTAGAAATCTTGTACTGACTCACAAAAATAACTAGAAATCTTGTACTTACTCACAAAAATAGCTAGAAATCCTGTACTTACTCACAAAAATAACTAGAAATCCTGTACTTACTCACAAAAATAGCTAGAAATCCTTGTACTTACTCCAAAAATAGCTAGAAATCTGTACTTACTCACAAAAATAGCTAGAAATCTTGTACTTACTCACAAAAATAGCTAGAAATCCTGTACTTACTCACAAAAATAGCTAGAAATCCTGTACTTACTCACAAAAATAGCTAGAAATCCTGTACTTACTCACAAAAATAACTAGAAATCCTGTACTTACTCACAAAAATAGCTAGAAATCTTGTACTTACTCACAAAAATAACTAGAAATCCTGTACTTACTCACAAAAATAACTAGAAATCCTGTACTTACTCACAAAAATAACTAGAAATCCTGTACTTACTCACAAAAATACTAGAAATCCTGTACTTACTCACAAAAATAACTAGAAATCCTGTACTTACTCACAAAAATAACTAGAAATCCTGTACTTACTCACAAAAATAACTAGAAATCCTGTACTTACTCACAAAAATAACTAGAAATCCTGTACTTACTCACAAAAATAACTAGAAATCCTGTACTTACTCACAAAAATAGCTAGAAATCTTGTACTTACTCACAAAAATAGCTAGAAATCTGTACTTACTCACAAAAATAACTAGAAATCCTGTACTTACTCACAAAAATAACTAGAAATCCTGTACTTACTCACAAAAATAGCTAGAAATCCTGTACTTACTCACAAAAATAACTAGAAATCCTGTACTTACTCACAAAAATAACTAGAAATCTTGTACTTACTCACAAAAATAACTAGAAATCTTGTACTTACTCACAAAAATAACTAGAAATCTTGTACTGACTCACAAAAATACTAGAAATCTGTACTTACTCACAAAAATAACTAAAATCCTGTACTTACTCACAAAAATAACTAGAAATCTGTACTTACTCACAAAAATAGCTAGAAATCCTGTACTACTTACTCACAAAAATAACTAGAAATCCTGTACTTACTCACAAAAATAACTAGAAATCCTGTACTTACTCACAAAAATAGCTAGAAATCCTGTACTTACTCACAAAAATAACTAGAAATCCTGTACTTACTCACAAAAATAGCTAGAAATCCTGTACTTACTCACAAAAATAGCTAGAAATCCTGTACTTACTCACAAAAAATACTAGAAATCCTGTACTTACTCACAAAAATAACTAGAAATCCTGTACTTACTCACAAAAATAACTAGAAATCTTGTACTTACTCACAAAAATAACTAGAAATCCTGTACTTACTCACAAAAATAACTAGAAATCCTGTACTTACTCACAAAAATAGCTAGAAATCCTGTACTTACTCACAAAAATAGCTAGAAATCCTGTACTTACTCACAAAAATAACTAGAAATCCTGTACTTACTCACAAAAATAACTAGAAATCCTGTACTTACTCACAAAAATAACTAGAAATCCTGTACTTACTCACAAAAATAACTAGAAATCCTGTACTTACTCACAAAAATAACTAGAAATCCTGTACTTACTCACAAAAATAACTAGAAATCCTGTACTTACTCACAAAAATAGACTAGAAATCTCTGTACTTACTCACAAAAATACTAGAAATCCTGTACTTACTCACAAAAATAACTAGAAATCCTGTACTTACTCACAAAAATACTAGAAATCCTGTACTTACTCACAAAAATAAGCTAGAAATCCTGTACTTACTCACAAAAATAACTAGAAATCCTGTACTTACTCACAAAATAACTAGAAATCCTGTACTTACTCACAAAAATAACTAGAAATCCTGTACTTACTCCACAAAAATAACTAGAAATCCTGTACTTACTCACAAAAATAACTAGAAATCCTGTACTTACTCACAAAAATAACTAGAAATCCTGTACTTACTCACAAAAATAACTAGAAATCCTGTACTTACTCACAAAAATAACTAGAAATCCTGTACTTACTCACAAAAATAACTAGAAATCCTGTACTTACTCACAAAAATAACTAGAAATCCTGTACTTACTCACAAAAATAACTAGAAATCCTGTACTGTACTCACAAAAATAACTAGAAATCCTGTACTTACTCACAAAAATAACTAGAAATCCTGTACTTACTCACAAAAATAACTAGAAATCCTGTACTTACTCACAAAAATAACTAGAAATCCTGTACTTACTCACAAAAATAACTAGAAATCCTGTACTTACTCACAAAAATAACTAGAAATCCTGTACTTACTCACAAAAATAACTAGAAATCTTGTACTTACTCACAAAAATAACTAGAAATCCTGTACTTACTCACAAAAATAACTAGAAATCCTGTACTTACTCACAAAAATAACTAGAAATCCTGTACTTACTCACAAAAATAACTAGAAATCCTGTACTTACTCACAAAAATAACTAGAAATCTTGTACTTACTCACAAAAATAACTAGAAATCTGTACTTACTCACAAAAATAACTAGAAATCCTGTACTTACTCACAAAAATAACTAGAAATCCTGTACTTACTCACAAAAATAACTAAAATCCTGTACTTACTCACAAAAATAACTAGAAATCCTGTACTTACTCACAAAAATAACTAGAAATCCTGTACTTACTCACAAAAATAACTAGAAATCCTGTACTTACTCACAAAAATAACTAGAAATCCTGTACTTACTCACAAAAATAACTAGAAATCCTGTACTTACTCACAAAAATAACTAGAAATCCTGTACTTACTCACAAAAATAACTAGAAATCCTGTACTTACTCACAAAAATAACTAGAAATCCTGTACTTACTCACAAAAATAACTAGAAATCCTGTACTTACTCACAAAAATAACTAGAAATCCTGTACTTACTCACAAAAATAACTAGAAATCCTGTACTTACTCACAAAAATAACTACAAATCCTGTACTTACTCACAAAAATAACTAGAAATCCTGTACTTACTCAATCTGTGTGTGTGTGGTGTGTGTGTGTGTGTCTTCAGGGTCACAGATGGATGCCAATGTTGTGTCATGCGAGGTCAGCACAGCGGGTCGGGGCACGTCGGTTGAGCTGGTTGACGCCCGAGGCTGTGTGACCCGACCTGACCTCCTGACGCCCTTCGCTAAGACACAAGAGACCAATGGCGTTAAGGCATGACCTGATGCTGTACTCCTATTTAAAGGTACGGAAGGAAAGGCTGAATAAGGAGTAATAGTAATAGTAAATAATAGTATAATAATAAATAATAATATAATATAATAATAAATAATAATTAATAATAATATAATAATAATATAATATAATAATAAATAATAATAAATAATATATAATAATATAGTAATATAATATAATAATAATAATAAGTAATATAATAATAATAATATATATAATATAATAATAATAATAATAATAATATAATAATAATAATGTAATAATAATAATAATAAATATAATATAATATAATAATATAATAATAATAGATAATAATAAATATATAAAGTAATAATAATAATAATAATAATAATAATATAATAATAATAATAATATAATTAAATAATCTAAATAAATCAATCTAATAATATAAACTCAATAAAATCAAATTAAAACTAATCTAAATTAAACTCATCTCAATTAAAACTCAATCTCAAATTAAAACTCAATCACAAATTAAAACTCAATCTCAAATTAAAACTCAATCTCAAATTAAAACTCAATCTCAAATTAAAACTCAATCTCAAATTAAAACTCAATCTCAAATTAAAACTCATCTCAAATTAAAACTCAATCTTAAATTAAAACTCAATCTTAAATTAAAACTCAATCTCAAATTAAAACAACTATCTCAAATTAAAACTCAATCTCAAATTAAAACAACTGATTCTAAAATTAAAACTCAGTTTCAAATTAAAACAACTGATTCTCAAATTAAAACTCAGTTTCAAATTAAAACAACTGAATTTCAAATTAAAACAACTGAATCTCAAATTAAAACAACTCAATCTCAAATTAGAACAACTGAACTTCAAATTAAAACAACTGAACTTCAAATTAAAACAACTGAACTTCAAATTAAAACAACTGAACTTCAAATTAAAACAACTGAACTTCAAATTAAAACAACTGAACTTCAAATTAAAACAACTGAACTTCAAATTAAAACAACTGAACTTCAAATTAAACAACTGAACTTCAAATTAAAACAACTGAACTTCAAATTAAAACAACTGAACTTCAAATTAAAACAACTGAACTTCAAATTAAAACAACTGAACTTCAAATTAAAACAACTGAACTTCAAATTAAAACAACTGAACTTCAAATTAAAACAACTGAACTTCAAATTAAAACAACTGAACTTCAAATTAAAACAACTGAGCTTCAAATTAAAACAACTGAACTTCAAATTAAAATAATTGAATTTCAAATTAAAAGAACCAATTCATTTTTTATATTTATAAATTCCTGTTTTATTTGTAAGTTCTGTTGTTGTAATTTGGTAGTGCAAAGGTGTATTATGAAAACCCCCAGAAAAGTAACATATTTCTTCCTGCAAACTTGTTCTGATCTTTACCCGAGTGGTGCCACCAAAGGGCAGAGAGGGAACACATTATTGATCCAAAGACAGACCATTCTTTTAAATATTTGTTAATAGGATGAAGTAACGCATAGCTACTCCGTGTAGTTACAACACACTACACAAATACTGTAGTTACACAAAAGAAAACAAACTTTACATTTTTGGCACGCAATTTGTTTTGAACTCAACACTAACCACTCTCTCTCTCTCTCTCTCTCTCTCTCTCTCTCTCTCTCTCTCTCTCTCTCTCTCTCTTCTCTCTCCTTCTCTCTCTCTCTCTCCTCTCTCTCTCTCTCCCAGGCATTCAACATTGCAGAAAGTCCAGAATTTATCATCAGCTGTGAATTAGAAGTGTGTGAAGGAATATGTCCCAAGCCTTGTTCAGGAGGACCAGCCAGGAGGAAGAGGAGTAAAGAAGAGGAAGAGGAGGAGAAAGAGGAGGAGGAGGGGAGTGTTCCTGTCTCCAATACAAAATTTTCCTACAAGCAGAAAGTGAAGCTGGAAAGAAGTGTGATGGTTTTAAGCAAGAGAGAAGGAAGAGGTGAGAGAGAGAGAGAGAGAGAGAGAGAGAGAGAGAGGAGAGAGAGAGAGAGAGAGAGAGAGAGGAGAGAGAGAGAGAGAGAGAGAGAGAGAGAGAGAGAGAGAAGAGAGGAGAGAGGAGGAGAGAGATGAGAGAGAGAGAGAGAGAGAGGAGAGAGAGAGAGAGAGAGAGAGAGAGAGAGAGAGAGAGAGAGAGACGAGAGAGAGAGAGAGAGAGAGAGAGAGAGAGAGAGAGAGAAAAAAAAAACTGATTCGCCAATAGGGTGGTAAATGACTGGAATGGACTCACTAGAGGTAGTTTACCAAAACATTTTAAGTGCCAAAAAAAATTGAGTGCCAACATTTTTTGGGCACTTAAAATATTTTGGCACTCAAAAAATCTTGGCACTGAAAATTTTTTGGTAATCGATTTTTTTTGGCACTCAAAATGTTTTGGCACTCAGCATTTTTTGGCACTCAACATTTTTTGGCACTCAACATTTTTTGGCACTCAAGTTTTTTTGGCACTCAACATTTTTTGGCACTCAACATTTTTTGGCACTCAACATTTTTTGGCACTCAAGTTTTTTTGGCACTCAACATTTTTTGGCACTCAACATTTTTTGGCACTCAACATTTTTTGGCACTCAGCATTTTTTGGCACTCAACATTTTTTGTCACTCAACATTTTTTGGCACTCAACATTTTTTGGCACTCAACATTTTTTGGCACTCAACATTTTTTGGCAATCAAGTTTTTTTGGCACTCAGAAATGAAAACCTCAAATAACCTCAAATACCAGGAAACAAATAAAATCACTCTTTGCCTGCCCTCCCACCCCCACAACAGCAATAACTGTGCCTTGTAACCCTGACCTTTGACCCCGACCTCTTCCTTCACAGAGAGAACGGGGGCCGACTGTTTGTTTACCTCGGCAACGACACTGCTAAGTCTGGCCCTGCTGATGACTCTGGTCTCATCTCTGGGGGTTCTTTCTGCCGTACTGGGTCACAAACTATGGACATTGAAGGCAGAGATGAGACGCAAAAATATGTATTGAATCTGTGAAGTCTGTGTGTACCAGGGTCAATATGTAGTATGTAGTATGTAGTATGTAGAGAAGTATGAAGTGTAGTAATAAGTATGCCGTGAATGGCGGAGTACAAGTCCACTCTTTGAGCCTGAAAAAATCTCTGTAACTATAGTCTATTTTATTTATTAAGGTCAAAATGCAGTGAGGAAGCCACGCCCCCTGCCTCCCCTTCTATGCTACGGGGCAGCTGATTGGTGCATTCCTCGTAGCATCACTACCCATCACAATATCTTCACTACTTAACAGCGGCGTGACCACTGGACAGCAATCTTCACTACAGAGGCTGACAAAATCAAAACACCCTCTGTAGTGAAGATTGCTGTCCAGTGGTCACGCCTCTGTTAAGTAGTGAAGATATTGTGATGGGTAGTGATGCTACGAGGAATGCACCAATCAGCTGCCCCGTAGCATAGAAGGGCAGGCAGGGGGCGTGGCTTCCTCACTGCATTTTGACCTTAATAAATATCCATCCATCTCACTCATATCCATTCCCACCATCGAATGCAAATGGCAGAGAGCAGCGATGAGTACAGTCCAGTCTTAGCACTACTGTGTTTTACTATGATGTACAGTGTGTAGCAGTACTATCAGGGCACTAGTGTGATTTCCAAGTGACAACAAGAGGCAGGACCTACAGTAAGGATTCCTATCTTCCCATAAGTGGTGTGGTGTTGGGTGTTATTGTGACAGGTTACCGTGTACTGAACGTGTAGTATGCAGTGCAGTATGTAGTGCAGTAGGTAGTGTAGTATGTAGTGTAGTATGTAGTGTAGTATGTAGTGCAGTATGTAGTGTAGTATGTAGTGCAGTATGTAGTGCAGTATGCAGTGCAGTATGTAGTGCAGTATGTAGTGTAGTATGCAGTGCAGTATGTAGTGCAGTATGTAGTGCAGTATGTAGTGTAGTATGTAGTGCAGTATGTAGTGCAGTATGTAGTGCAGTATGTAGTGCAGTATGTAGTGCAGTATGTAGTGCAGTATGTAGTGTAGTATGTAGTGCAGTATGTAGTGCAGTATGTAGTGCAGTATGTAGTACAGTATGTAGTGTAGTATGTAGTGCAGTATGTAGTGCAGTATGTAGTGCAGTATGTAGTGTAGTATGTAGTGCAGTATGTAGTGTAGTATGTAGTGCAGTATGTAGTGCAGTATGTAGTGCAGTATGTAGTGTAGTATGTAGTGTAGTATGTAGTGCAGTATGTAGTGTAGTATGTAGTGTAGTATGTAGTGCAGTATGTAGTGTAGTATGTAGTGCAGTATGTAGTGTAGTATGTAGTGCAGTATGTAGTGCAGTATGTAGTGCAGTATGTAGTGTAGTATGTAGTGCAGTATGTAGTGTAGTATGTAGTGTAGTATGTAGTGCAGTATGCAGTGCAGTATGTAGTGTAGTATGTAGTGCAGTATGTAGTGCAGTATGTAGTGTAGTATGTAGTGCAGTATGTAGTGCAGTATGTAGTGCAGTATGTAGTGCAGTATGTAGTGCAGTATGTAGTGCAGTATGTAGTGCAGTATGTAGTGTAGTATGTAGTCCAGTATGTAGTGCAGTATGTAGTGTAGTATGTAGTGCAGTATGTAGTGCAGTATGTAGTGTAGTATGTAGTGTAGTATGTAGTGCAGTATGTAGTGCAGTATGTAGTGTAGTATGTAGTGCAGTATGTAGTGCAGTATGTAGTGTAGTATGTAGTGCAGTATGTAGTGCAGTATGTAGTGTAGTATGTAGTGTAGTATGTAGTGCAGTATGTAGTGTAGTATGTAGTGCAGTATGTAGTGCAGTATGTAGTGTAGTATGTAGTGTAGTATGTAGTGTAGTATGTAGTGCAGTATGTAGTGTAGTATGTAGTGCAGTATGTAGTGTAGTATGTAGTGCAGTATGTAGTGCAGTATGTAGTGCAGTATGTAGTGCAGTATGTAGTGTAGTATGTAGTGCAGTATGTAGTGTAGTATGTAGTGCAGTATGTAGTGCAGTATGTAGTGCAGTATGTAGTGCAGTATGTAGTGCAGTATGTAGTGCAGTATGTAGTGCAGTATGTAGTGTAGTATGTAGTGCAGTATGTAGTGTAGTATGTAGTGTAGTATGTAGGGCAGTATGTAGTGTAGTATGTAGTGTAGTATGTAGTGCAGTATGTAGTGTAGTATGTAGTGCAGTATGTAGTCTGTGTTTATGTAAGATGATATAGAATGTGTAGGTCTAGTTAAGTAATTTTTTGTTTTTCTGATGTAGTATTTTTAAGAACATAAGAAAATAAGGAAGCTACAAGAGGCTGTGAGACCTACACGTGGTAGTTCCTGTTACTTAACACTACCTACATCCACCTTTCATCCCCATCCATAACACTGTCCAGCCTCCTTTTAAAGCTCCCTAATGACTCCCCACTAACTACCTGTCTACTGAGTCCATGCCAATCATTCACCACCCTATTTGTGAACCAGTTTCTCCCTATTTCCTTTCTAAATCTACGCTTTTCCAGCTTGAATCCGTGACTTCTCGTTCTACCCTGGTTAATAGCCGTAAGAACTTTTCCTACCTCTCCTTTATCGTGTCCCTTGATCCACTTAAACACTTCTATCAGATCGCCCCTTACTCTGCGTCTCTCCAGTGAGTGTCACTTTAATTTAGCTTAAAGAACTTTCCCTATACTCTTCTGTATGTTAATCAGATTTATTATTGTAGGTGTGTATCCATCTCTCTCTCTCTCTCTCTCTCACACACTCACTCTCTCTCTCTCCTCTCTCACTCACTCTGTCTCTCTTTGTCTATCTGTATGTCTGTCTATCTATCTCTCTCTGTTTGTCTTTCTCTCTCTCTCTCTCTCTTTGTCTATCTGTATGTCTGTCTATCTATCTATCTATCTATCTCTCACACACACTCACTCACTCTCTCTCTCTCTCTCACTCACTCTGTCTCTCTTTGTCTATCTGTATGTCTGTCTATCTATCTCTCTCTGTTTGTCTTTCTCTCTCTCTCTCTCTTTGTCTATCTGTATGTCTGTCTATCTATCTATCTATCTATCTCTCACACACACTCACTCTCTCTCTCTCTCTCTCACTCACTCTGTCTCTCTTTGTCTATCTGTATGTCTGTCTATCTATCTCTCTCTCTGTTTGTCTTTCTCTCTTCTCTCTCTCTTTGTCTATCTGTATGTCTGTCTATCTATCTATCTATCTCTCTCTCTCTCTGTCTGTTTCTTTCTTTCTACCATTCTCTCTCTCTCTCTCTCTCTCACACACTCACTCTGTCTTTCTCTCTCTCTTTGTCTATCTGTATGTCTGTCTATCTATCTATCTCTGTCTCTCTCTCTCTGTGTTTGTCTTTCTTTCTACCATTCTCTCTCTCTCTCTCTCTCTCAATTAATTATCTTCAATGTTTCTAATAATTATAATTTGAAATGATTACATAAAGAATTTAACCCCTTGAGACCCAGAACGTAATTTCCATTGTAATTTGTGTACCATTAAACGATTTGTAGTGACTATAAGAAATATTTTATAACTGACCTGTTTAGTATCCTTGTCCACTAACTACTGTGGTATATTCAGTGACTTTTCGTTATTTTATGGCTCACAACAGACGATTTGCAGTGAGTATAAGCAGTTTTATAGCTATGACCTGTTTAGTATCCTTGTCCACTAACTACTGTGGTATATTCAATGACTTTTCGCTATTTTATGGCTCACAACAGACCCATTTTATATAGCCAAGGAAAGATCTGGGCGTGAAGGGGTAACTGATACAACTAGGCATTGAAGCAAATTACTGAAGACCAGTGGTGAGTTAATTTTGATAGGTGATTTTGTTTATAAGTAAGTAGTGTTGCCTTGAAGCTAGAGTCATCCTGGTCAACACTATTACTGGGCTGGTGGAGCTTTGGATCAGGGAAATGACCAACCACGGTGACATCGACCCTGAAGATAGACACAAACAAACATTTTTACCAAGCACACATTTATTGAGTCACACCTGCACTGGCAACCCAACAACTGCTGGGGCCATTACTCCCTCACAGAACACAAGGGCACGGCTGCCACCACACATGTAACACACTGCCCACCACCACCACCCATTGCCACACAGGACACACTCCCACAGGCACGGGTACAACCACACTTGTCCACACAACACACCACCTCAAAAGTGGATCTTCACGTGCTTGGCAATCTCACCCTTTGTCTTGAAACACTTGCTACAAATATCACACTTGAACTCCCTCGAGCCAGTGTGTCTAAAGGTGTGTTGGGTGAGTTCATTAGTGGTATAAAACCTTTTCCCACACTCTAGGCATTCATGGTTCCTAACACCACTGTGTTTCAGGGTGTGTCTGGTGAGGTGACTGTTTGTAGTAAATCTTTTTCCACACTCTAAACATTCATAATTCTTAACACCACTGTGTGTCAGGGTGTGTGTGGTGAGGTCACTCTTTGTAGCAAATCTTTTCCCACACTCTAAACATTCATAATTCTTGACACCACCGTGTGTCAGGGTGTGTCTGGTGAGGTGACCCATTGTAGTAAATCTTTTTCCACACTCTATACATTCATAATTCTTAACACCACTGTGTGTCAGGGTGTGTGTGGTGAGGTTACTCTTTGTAGCAAATCTTTTCCCACACTCTAAACATTCATAATTCTTAACACCACTGTGTGTCAGGGTGTGTTTGGTGAGGTCACTCTTTATAGTATATCTTTTCCCACACTCTAAACATTCATAATTCTTAACACCACTGTGTGTCAGGGTGTGTTTGGTGAGGTTACCCATTGTAGTAAATCTTTTCCCACACTCTAAACATTCATAATTCTTAACACCACTGTGTGTCAGGGTGTGTGTGGTGAGGTCACTCTTTGTAGCAAATCTTTTCCCACACTCTAAACATTCATAATTCTTAACACCACTGTGTGTCAAGGAATGTCTCTCAAGCTTACTCTTGCATTTGAATGTTTTGTCACACTGCTGGCACTTCAGCTCACTGTGTGCCTTGTGGCCTGAGCTGCCTGCCTCCAGGTGATTCTTGCCATCACCCCTGTGCCTCCCCACCCCTGAGGCAGACTGATCCTGCTGCTCCCGGCCACTCATGCTGCTGCCCGGCCCCACAGCCTCCACCGCAGCAACACTCCCTTCAGCACACGCGACGGCCGGTCCCGCGGGAACCCTCGGGGATGCCTGAGGGAGCCGGGTCAGTGCCGGGCGGAGCAGCCGGCTTGGACTGTGACCTCAGCACCTGCAACAGTGGTGACAGTCAGCACACAGAGAGCCACGCGCTGCCCTGACACTGTGCACAGGACGGTGAACCCTTCCCTCAGTATTGTGGTGCCACAAACTGGTGTCCACACTCAGGCCAGGGACTCATACTGGAAC
The DNA here is from genome assembly GCA_016584305.1 of Chionoecetes opilio. NCBI lineage: Eukaryota > Metazoa > Arthropoda > Malacostraca > Decapoda > Majidae > Chionoecetes > Chionoecetes opilio. The sequence continues at coordinate 82,793 of JACEEZ010018919.1, read as the reverse complement.
AAGCATCAATCACACATCAAGGTGATGCGTGGCTACTACGCACTGCCCCCAGGCTGTCACTAATCCCTCAATCCAGAGCTGGAAAATGACTAAAAAATTGAGTGCAAAACATTTTTGAGTGCAAAAAAAATGCAGTGCCAAATAATATTCAGTGGCAAAAATGTTTGCGTGGCAAAAATGTTTGAGTGGCAAAAATGTTTGCGTGGCAAAAATGTTTGAGTGGCAAAAATATTTGAGTGGCAAAAATGTTTGAGTGGCAAAAATGTTTGAGTGGCAAAAATGTTTGAGTGGCAAAAATGTTTGAGTGGCAAAAATGTTTGCGTGGCAAAAATGTTTGCGTGGCAAAAATGTTTGAGTGGCAAAAATGTTTGAGTGGCAAAAATGTTTGCGTGGCAAAAATGTTTGAGTGGCAAAAAAAATTGATTGGCAAAACAAATTTGGCACTTAAATTTTTTGGCACTCAAAAAATTTTGGCAAAATATTTTGGCAAAATTTTTTGCCACTAAAATGTTTTGGCACTCAATTTCTTTTTGAGGGCCTGGGGGACGGCCTGGGGGTTTACGTCTGTAAATCGAAGAAAAAAACGGGTAATAATGGACGAGGACTTCGCGGTCGTTTTCAGAGACACCGACTAATTTTTCCTGGCCTACAATAGGTGCTTTTTGTAATGGAGATTGTTGTATTTTCCGGAAACCCCTAGCCAATAGGAACGCCGAATGGGACGGGGCCAGTCTCGATGTATTTTAGCGATCATCAGTCCAGCCTGATCTGGCCTGGCCTGGACTGGACCAGGGCGGTGAACGTCGCGAAAACGCGCTATAAGTGATTTCCTGGGTTAATTGAGCGACAAAAACACGACAATTAGACAAAAACACATGAATTATTTTTTTCAACTTTGGTCTGACAGTCCCATGGCGGCCACGAGACTCCCCGCCTTCACTTCAAGCCCTGATATCTCCCCCCACACCCTTCCCTGCCCTTTAAAAACCCATTACAAATATGCCTCACACCTAAAATATTATCCATGATATGTAACACAGGCGGGGAAGTAGTATTACCATGTTTAATTGATGGTTTTGTCGCCCGGTGGAGGAGTGAGTCACTAGTAAATAAACTTTGCCTGGCGAGGTGGACTTCGGTTCTTTGTTGCCAATTCGGTTCTGAGATTATTTCTTATTTGAGGTTATTTGAAGTTTATTTGACGTTATTTGAGATTTATTTGAGGTTAGTTGGGGTTATTTTAGGTTATTTGAGGTTTATTTGAGGTTTATTTGACGTTATTTGAGATTTATTTGGTTATTTGGGGTTTATTTGAGGTTTATTTTAGGTTATTTGAGGTTTATTTGAGGTTATTTGGGGTTTATTTTAGGTTATTTGAGGTTTATTTGAGGTTATTTGGGGTTTATTTGGGGTTTATTTGAGGTTTATTTTAGGTTAGTTGGGGTTTATTTGAGGTTATTTGGAGTTTATTTTAGGTTATTTGAGGTTTATTTGAGGTTATTTGGGGTTTATTTGAGGTTATTTGGGGTTTATTTGAGGTTATTTGGGGTTTATTTGAGGTTATTTGAGGTTAGTTGGGGTATATTTGGTTATTTGAGGTTTATTTGAGGTTATTTGGGGTTTATTTGAGGTTTATTTGAGGTTATTTGGGGTTTATTTGAGGTTATTTTAGGTTATTTGGGGTTTATTTGAGGTTATTTGGGGTTTATTTGAGGTTATTTGGGGTTTATTTGAGGTTATTTTAGGTTAAATTTGGTTCTTTTTTGCGATTTCGGTCCTAAATTTTTCTGTTATATCCTTCGTTGAGTTATTGTAATGATTAATTAGTGGATATTTAATTGATTTTAGTTTCTTAAGAGTTGCGTTGCTTTAGATTCGCCGTTACTTCCCATATAAGGATCAGAATTTATCTATCTATGTACCTGCATTTGCCCTAATATGGCTATAATCTGATATTTTGGTGTGATTTATGGTTACTTATGAACTACTTATGATTGCATTGCTTTGATTTAGACTCGCTGTCATAATTTAGGCCGAAATAAATAAACCCGTTTTGTCCAATCTATTTCCAGAATGGCCCAGAAGGATGTAGCAATGTTTTACCCCTTGAGGCTGTCTCTCTCTCTGTCTGTCTGTCTGTCTGGCTCTGTCTATATCTCTCTGTTTGTGTCTTTATCAACCTGTCTGTCTGTCTCTCTCTCTGTCTGTCTGCCTGTCTCTCTCTCTCTCTCTGTCTATATCTCTGTTTGTGTCTTTATCAACCTGTCTGTCTCTCTCAATCTGTCTATATAAATCTCTCAGTCTGTCTTTCTGTCTCTCTCTCTGTCTGTCTGTCTCTGTCTCTCTGTCTGTATGTCTATATATCTGTCTCCCTCTGTATGTATGTCTTGTCTCTCTCTCTCTGTCTGTCTGTCTCTCTGTCAGTCTCTCTCTCTCTGTCAGTCTCTCTCTCTCTCTCTGTCTGTCTCTCTCTGTCTGTCTATATCTCTCTCTGTCTGTCTGTCTGTCTCTCTCTCTCTCTGTCTGTCTGTCTGTCTGTCTCTCTCTCTCTTAATTACGACAGATGGATAAAGCGAATATGGACACAAAATTAGACAGAGAACGTAATTTCCATTGTAATTTGGGTACCACTACCGGTAGACAATTTTGATTAACATAAGCAATGTTTTCTAGATATGACCTATTTAGTATCCTTGTCCATTAGTTTATTTGGTATCTATATTAACGCCTTCACGCCCAGATCTTTCCTTGGCTATAAAAAATCGTCTGTTAGCCATAAAATTACGAAAAGTAACTGAATATACCACAGTAGTTAGTGGACAAGGATACTAAACAGGTCATAGCTATAAAATATTACTTCTAGTCACTACTAATCGTCTAATGGTACCCAAATTACAATGGCAATTACGTTCTGGGCCTCAAGGGGTTAGCGGGCGACAAAGGGTTACAATTAATGGTAGATATAGGTAGAGATATATAGATATAAATAGATGACAGTGGGATTAGCATTAATTAGTAGTGATATCAACAAGTTTGCTGATGATACTAAGGTAGGTAGGATTATTGGATCACAGTCTGATGCAAGGATACTTTATACCTGGGGTGTCCAAACTTTTTTTTACAGAGGGCCACATGCGGAAAATATAGGAAGGGTTGGCCACTCAGTAAAGGCCAGGTGATATAGTAAAGTTAGCAAAGTCAAATCAAATGTAGGTAAATAATCGTTGATAAAAAATACAGTCAAGATCACAGCTTTCCATTAATGTATTTTTATGAATTAATTTCTATGAAAAAGTATTCATTTTCCCATCGTCTCTGAAATGTTCTGCACTCACTCGCTATCTTGTGTTTCTTTGGTTCCGCCATTTTGGTTCCGGCCCGGCGCGGCGGCGGTAAAAGTTAAACAAATACGTCCGTTACCTAACTTACAATCCTCTCTCTGTCGAGCCTCGAACAAAGAGTAGCATTTTAAACAAAACACGGCTCTCTAACAACAAAATCCTAACTCGGCTTCCACTCCAAAGACCAGTCAGACAACCCGTAACGTGTGCTTGCCTGTGTGTGGGTGTCAGTCTGTATGTATGTCTGACTGGGGAGCGAAAAGCCAGATAACTACCACACAACCAGCCCCACTTCAAATAACTGTGGGAGAGGCAGGAGTCACTCCTTAACACTCCTGCACACCTTCTCTCTTCCACAACCAGAATAAGGGCATGGATAAGCAAAAATTAAGTCCAACACCGCCAACCAAGCGCTTGACTCAAAGACCAAAACTGAGAGACTGGTGCGCGTGTGTGCTCCTTACGAACGCCGCTCGCTGTCTATCCAAGGCCGGCTGTTTCCACCCGCCTTCCTCGTGGGCGTCATGTCCTTGTCCAGCAGTTTTGCGAAACGTAATGTTCGCGTCTCTCCTATCACCGTCTCCTCCTTCTCCACAGCTCATTTACTATTTTATCTCGTCCACATCTCCCTCTCCTTCCATCTCTCTGTTCACCGCTTCCTCCTCACCTCCACCTGTTATCTTGTTGAACTCTTCCCGCCACGCCAAAAGGAATAATTTTAGCGTCCCTCTCAATTCATTCACAATTCATTTTGGGACATCAAATTATTTCATTATATTTAAAAAAAATTACTGCGGGCCAATTAAAAATGGACAGCGGGCCGCAATTGGCCCGCGGGCCGTAGTTTGGACACCCCTGGTATAGAGGAAAGACAAAAGCTAGGAAATTTCGACCCCTAAAAAAAAAAAAAAAAAAAAAAATTCTAGGCGTATATATAGCTAGGAAATTTCGACCCGTATATAAAAAAAAAAAAAAAAAAAAAAAAAAAAAAAAAAAAGTTCTAGGCTAGCTATATATATAGCTAGGAAATTTCGACCCCTTAAAAAAAAAAAAAAAAAAAAAAAATAGGAGGAGGTTGGAACAACGAGGGTCCGAATACTTGAGGTTTTCCTGTATCAAGAAAAAAGACTGAAGGAAAATGTTGTGAGGAAATATGTTGTACAAAACGGTGTCGTGCAGGAAATGGGCCCGCGTCGTAAATCGTCCCGCGGAAGCTTATTTAACCTAAATAACTCTACAAAACCTAACACAAACCTATCCTAAACCTAACGTAACCTAAACCAGACCTAAACATAACTTAAATATAACTTAAATTAAACCTAGAAAACTATATGTGGCGATCTGAGGGAAGAAAACATAAGAAAGCTACAAGAGGCCGTGAGACCTAGACACTTGGTAGTTCCTGTTACTTTTAGCGCATTTTCGTGACGTTCACCGCCCTGGTTTAGTCCAGTCCGGACCGGGTCAGGGTGGACTGATGGTCGCGAAAATACATCGAGACTGGCCCCGTCCCATTCGTGGTTCCTATTGGCTGGGGGATCGAGTGGGCGGTACTGAACTGAACTGTGGAGGCGGCAGGCGTCCATCTTGTCAATATCCTTTTTGTAGTCCGCCTTTTAACCTGTGCTGAAGACTTTACAACTACCACGCCTGTGATACTTTAGTCTTATGGTCGGCCATCATGGTGTTTCATGTCTTATCAGCAGCACGAGAAGCTCCTGGTCGCCTTCCCCGCTGACTGTAGTGCGCATGCGCCAGTTCTCCCCACACTGGTCCAAGGTGGTCCTGGTATGTGGGTCGGACCGGACTGGACTGGGCTAGCCCGTTCTAGACTGCCTCGCAAAAACAGTGACCGCCCGGGACTAGCCCAGTCCAGACCGGGCCAGAGCGGTCGCGAAAATACGCTATTAACACCATAGCCTACATCTGCCTTTCATCCCCATCTTCTATTGACTCCGCATTGACCACCTGACGACTGAGTCCATTCCATTCATTTACCACCCTACTTATGAACCATTTGTTCCCTATTTCCTTTCTATGTCTTTGTCTTTGTCACACATTTTTTGATGTCAAGATTGTAATATTTATGAAATTTATATGAAATTTTCAGAAAATTTTGCTTTTTTTCTGGATATGATGTGTCTTTTTTTCTTGAATGTATACTTGGATTGTTTTTTCAGAATAATATTAAAAATGCTTCAATTTGATACCCAATTTGTTGTTCTATCCCAATTGTAACAAAAGTCTCAGGTGAAAAAAAGTCTGGCGGAAGGCAAAATTAGGCGCTTTTCTACTGTCGCGGGCTTAATATCTTGAGGTCCAATGAGGCAAAGGTTCCTGACATTTTAGCTCAAAATGGTTGTGATTTTCGGCTTTTCCAGGTCAAAAAGCATGGGAAACCTTGCAGGGGGGTATAAAAATAGGAAAAAATTGTTTTCTGAACAGGTCTAATGTAACACACTGCCCACCACCACCACCCATTGCCACACAGGACACACTCCCACAGGCACGGGTACAACCACACTTGTCCACACAACACACCACCTCAAAAGTGCATCTTCACGTGCTTGGCAACATCACCCTTTGTCTTGAAACACTTGCTACAAATATCACACTTGAACTCCCGCAAGCCAGTGTGTCTAAAGGTGTGTTGGGTGAGTTCATTAGTGGTATAAAACCTTTTCCCACACTCTAGGCATTCATGGTTCCTAACACCACTGTGTTTCAGGGTGTGTATGGTGAGGTGACCGTTTGTAGTAAATCTTTTTCCACACTCTAAACATTCATAATTCTTAACACCACTGTGTGTCAGGGTGTGTGTGGTGAGGGAACCCATTGTAGCAAATCTTTTCCCACACTCTAAACATTTATAATTCTTAACACCACTGTGTGTCAGGGTGTGTTTGGTGAGGTAACCCATTGTAGTAAATCTTTTCCCACACTCTAAACATTCATAATTCTTAACACCACTGTGTGTCAGGGTGTGTGTGGTGAGGGAACCCATTGTAGTAAATCTTTTCCCACACTCTAAACATTCATAATTCTTGTCACCACTGTGTGTTAGGGTGTGTGTGGTGAGGTGAGTCTTTGTAGTAAATCTTTTCCCACACTCTAAACATTCATGATTCCTAACACCACTGTGTGTCAGGGTGTGTTTGGTGAGGTCACTCTTTGTAGTAAACCTTTTCCCACACTCTAAACATTCATGGTTCTTAACACCACTGTGTGTCAGGGTGTGTGTGGTGAGGTTACTCTTTCTACCAAATCTTTTCCCACACTCTAAACATTCATAATTCTTAACACCACTGTGTGTCAGGGTGTGTGTGGTGAGGGAACCCATTGTAGCAAATCTTTTCCCACACTCTAAACATTTATAATTCTTAACACCACTGTGTGTCAGGGTGTGTTTGGTGAGGTAACGCATTGTAGTAAATCTTTTCCCACACTCTAAACATTCATAATTCTTAACACCACTGTGTGTCAGGGTGTGTGTGGTGAGGGAACCCATTGTAGTAAATCTTTTCCCACACTCTAAACATTCATAATTCTTGTCACCACTGTGTGTTAGGGTGTGTGTGGTGAGGTGAGTCTTTGTAGTAAATCTTTTCCCACACTCTAAACATTCATGATTCCTAACACCACTGTGTGTCAGGGTGTGTCTGGTGAGGTCACTCTTTGTAGTAAACCTTTTCCCACACTCTAAACATTCATGGTTCTTAACACCACTGTGTGTCAGGGTGTGTGTGGTGAGGTGACTCTTTCTACCAAATCTTTTCCCACACTCTAAACATTCATAATTCTTAACACCACTGTGTGTCAGGGTGTGTTTGATGAGGTTACCCATGGTAGCAAATCTTTTCCAACACTCTAAACATTCATGGTTTCTTAACACCACTGTGTGTCACGGAATGTCTCTCAAGCTTACTCTTGCATTTGAATGTTTTGTCACACTGCTGGCACTTCAGCTCACTGTGTGCCTTGTGGCCTGAGCTGCCTGCCTCCAGGTGATTCTTGCCATCACCCCTGTGCCTCCCCACCCCTGAGGCAGACTGATCCTGCTGCTCCCGGCCACTCATGCTGCTGCCCGGCCCCACAGCCTCCACCGCAGCAAAACTCCCCTTAGCACCAGCGAAGACCGGTCCTGCGGGAACCCTCGGGGATGCCTGAGGGAGCCGGGTCAGTGCCGGGCGGAGCAGCCGGCTTGGACTGTGACCTCAGCACCTGCAACAGTGGTGACAGTCAGCACACAGAGAGCCACGCGCTGCCCTGACACTGTGCACAGGACGGTGAACCCTTCCCTCAGTATTGTGGTGCCACAAACTGGTGTCCACACTCAGGCCAGGGACTCATACTGGAACAAGCATCAATCACACATCAAGGGAATGCCTGGCTACTACGCACTGCCCCCAGGCTGTCACTACTCCCTCAATCCAGAGCTGGAAAATCACTAAAAAATTGAGTGCCAAAACATTTTTGAGTGCAAAAAAAATGCAGTGCCAAATAATATTCAGTGGCAAAAATGTTTGCGTGGCAAAAATGTTGAGTGGCAAAAATGTTTGAGTGGCAAAAATGTTTGCGTGGCAAAAATGTTTGCGTGGCAAAAATGTTTGAGTGGCAAAAATGTTTGAGTGGCAAAAATGTTTGAGTGGCAAAAATGTTTGCGTGGCAAAAATGTTTTGAGTGGCAAAAAAAATTGATTGGCAAAACAAATTTGGCACTTACATTTTTTGGCACTCAAAAAATTTTGGCAAAATTTTTTGCCACTAAAATGTTTTGGCACTCAATTTCTTTTTGAGGGCCTGGGGGACGGCCTGGGGGTTTACGTCTGTAAATCGAAGAAAAAAACGGGTAATAATGGACGAGGACTTCGCGGTCGTTTTCAGAGACACCGACTAATTTTTCCTGGCCTACAATAGGTGCTTTTTGTAATGGAGATTGTTGTATTTTCCGGAAACCCCTAGCCAATAGGAACGCCGAATGGGACGGGGCCAGTCTCGATGTATTTTAGCGATCATCAGTCCAGCCTGATCTGGCCTGGCCTGGACTGGACCAGGGCGGTGAACGTCGCGAAAACGCGCTATAAGTGATTTCCTGGGTTAATTGAGCGACAAAAACACGACAATTAGACAAAAACACATGAATGATTTTTTTCTAACTTTGGTCTGACAGTCCCATGGCGGCCACGAGACTCCCCGCCTTCACTTCAAGCCCTGATATTTCCCCCCACACCCTTCCCTGCCCTTTAAAAACCCATTACAAATATGCCTCACACCTAAAATATTATCCATGATATGTAACACAGGCGGGGAAGTAGTATTACCATGTTTAATTGATGGTTTTGTCGCCCGGTGGAGGAGTGAGTCACTAGTAAATAAACTTTGCCTGGCGAGGTGGACTTCGGTTCTTTGTTGCCAATTCGGTTCTGCGACTATTTCTTATTTGAGGTTATTTGAGGTTAGTTGGGGTTATTTGAGATTTAATTGAGGTTATTTGGGGTTTATTTGAGGTTTATTTGAGGTTATTTGGGGTTTATTTGAGGTTAAGGCGTATTTTGTCCATGCCCTTGGAAGTAAAATTTTACTTATTTAAGCTCCGCCCACTTATATTTTACTCTTTTGCGTGCATAGAAAACTGAGCAGATACACTTCGGCAGCGATATTTTACTCTTTTCCTGAAAAATTATACAGTCGTGGGTGTGGGTGGTGGTTTCAAGAGCCTGGCCAATCAGATCGCGCGCATGAGAAAATCTTATCAAAACTCCTCCCGTAAATGTTTCTCTTTTCCTTTAATTCTCATCCAATTCAACATTCATTACATGCGCACGACATGCAAAGGATACTGTATTTAATTAATAGTAGGTAAGGAGTAGTAAGGAGTAGAGTAGGTGACTCTTAACAGGTAAGAAGTCACAAATATTAAAATTCTCCAGCGACGTCTGGGAACAAATTTCCCATTCCCTCGAATTTTTCAATGTGTCCGAATCTTCGTTGATGCTTGCTGGCTTAGCACCAAAACTGGTGTATTATTGCTATAGTATAGTCAAATACTTAAATATATTCATGAGTGATATTACATTTGCAATAGAAATGTATAAATTTGGTATATATGTTATATCACACAAAAAGAAAGCCTTTTAGAGAACCTATCGCAGGGCACGAATACGAACATTTCATCAGTCTGAAATAGCTCCAACACGCGTAGGAAGGGTCTCTGTGTGTAACCCACGGGCCACCACACACCCACCACCACCCAGGCACCCATCCGCCCACCACCACCCACCCACCCACCACCCGCCCACCACGCACCCACCCACCACACGCCCATCACCCATCCGCCCACCACCCGCCCACCACACACACACCCACCACACGCCCATCACCCATCCGCCCACCACACACCCACCACACACCCCCCACCACACATCCGCCCACCACACACCCACCCACCACACATCCGCCACCACACACCCACCCACCACACGCCCATCACCCATCCGCCCACCACACGCCCATCATACATCCGCCCACCACACACACCCACCCACCACACGCCCATCACACATCCGCCCACACACACCCACCCACCACCCATCCGCCCACCACACACCCACCCACCACACGCCCATCATACATCCGCCCACCACACACCACCCACCACACGTCCATCACACACCCGCCCACCACACACCCGCCCATGGATGTTAAACGGGGGAGATGCACTGGAGGATGAATCACAACCAGCATTCATCTAGGTTTAGGCAAAGAATAATTCGTGAAACGTAGATGTAGGTACACGTAGCCTACATACGTACAGGTCCATGATAGCATTAAACATCCTCGACGCACATCGTGAAATGGCTGTGTAGCAAATAGATATTCAAATAACAGTTTCATAGCGCCCTAAACATTTCAGTTTAATATAAAGTCCATCTATAGAGTTAGAAAACAATGCTAGGCCATTCTAAGAGCTCAAAACAATTAGATATCGATGTGTAATACAGACAATCACGCTACTACTCTTTGCTGTGCCTTCAATAATGTCAACCTTAACGATATTCCTTGAGCCTCTGTAAGAGGTAATGAAGTGTACGACACTTTTACTCTCGGCAACATCAAGAAAGAGCTTTGGCAGCGCTACAATCGTATTTTGTGATGGCAAGCAGGGGCGGAGCTTAAATAAGTATAATTTTACTCCAGAAGGACACTACAAAATACGCCTTTAATAGTTGGGGTTATTTTAGGTTATTTGAGGTTTATTTGAGGTTTATTTGACGTTATTTGAGATTTATTTGGTTATTTGAAGTTTATTTGAGGTTTATTTTAGGTTATTTTAGGTTTATTTGAGGTTATTTTGGGTTTATTTGGGGTTTATTTTAGGTTTATTTTAGGTTATTTTAGGTTAGTTGGGGTATATTTGGTTATTTGAGGTTATTTGGGGTTTATTTGGTTTATTTGAGGTTATTTGAGGTTTATTTGAGGTTATTTGGGGTTTATTTGAGGTTATTTGGGGTTTATTTGAGGTTATTTGGGGTTTATTTTAGGTTATTTTAGGTTATTTTAGGTTATTTGGGGTTTATTTTAGGTTATTTTAGGTTAGTTGGGGTTTATTTGGTTATTTGAGGTTAAATTTGGTTCTTTTTTGCGATTTCGGTCCTAAATTTTTCTGTTATATCCTTCGTTGAGTTATTGTAATGATTAATTAGTGGATATTTAATTGATTTTAGTTTCTTAAGAGTTGCGTTGCTTTAGATTCGCCGTTACTTCCCATATAAGGATCAGAATTTATCTATCTATGTACCTGCATTTGCCCTAATATGGCTATAATCTGATATTTTGGTGTGATTTATGGTTACTTATGAACTACTTATGATTGCATTGCTTTGATTTAGACTCGCTGTCATAATTTAGGCCGAAATAAATAAACCCGTTTTGTCCAATCTATTTCCAGAATGGCCCAGAAGGATGTAGCAATGTTTTACCCCTTGAGGCTGTCTCTCTCTCTGTCTGTCTGTCTGTCTGGCTCTGTCTATATCTCTCTGTTTGTGTCTTTATCAACCTGTCTGTCTGTCTCTCTCTCTGTCTGTCTGCCTGTCTCTCTCTCTCTCTCTGTCTATATCTCTGTTTGTGTCTTTATCAACCTGTCTGTCTCTCTCAATCTGTCTATATAAATCTCTCAGTCTGTCTTTCTGTCTCTCTCTCTGTCTGTCTGTCTCTGTCTCTCTGTCTGTATGTCTATATATCTGTCTCCCTCTGTATGTATGTCTTGTCTCTCTCTCTCTGTCTGTCTGTCTCTCTGTCAGTCTCTCTCTCTCTGTCAGTCTCTCTCTCTCTCTCTGTCTGTCTCTCTCTGTCTGTCTATATCTCTCTCTGTCTGTCTGTCTGTCTCTCTCTCTCTCTGTCTGTCTGTCTGTCTGTCTCTCTCTCTCTTAATTACGACAGATGGATAAAGCGAATATGGACACAAAATTAGACAGAGAACGTAATTTCCATTGTAATTTGGGTACCACTACCGGTAGACAATTTTGATTAACATAAGCAATGTTTTCTAGATATGACCTATTTAGTATCCTTGTCCATCAGTTTATTTGGTATCTATATTAACGCCTTCACGCCCAGATCTTTCCTTGGCTATAAAAAATTGTCTGTTAGCCATAAAATTACGAAAAGTAACTGAATATACCACAGTAGTTATATTAGTGGACAAGGATACTAAACAGGTCATAGCTATAAAATATTACTTATAGTCACTACTAATCGTCTAATGGTACCCAAATTACAATGGCAATGACGTTCTGGGCCTCAAGGGGTTAGCGGGCGACAAAGGGTTACAATTAATGGTAGATATAGGTAGAGATATATAGATATAAATAGATGACAGTGGGATTAGCATTAATTAGTAGTGATATCAGCAAGTTTGCTGATGATACTAAGGTAGGTAGAATTATTGGATCACAGTCTGATGCAAGGATACTTTATACCAGGGGTGTCCAAACTTTTTTTTACAGAGGGCCACATGCGGAAAATATAGGAAGGGTTGGCCACTCAGTAAAGGCCAGGTGATATAGTAAAGTTAGCAAAGTCAAATCAAATGTAGGTAAATAATCGTTGATAAAAAATACAGTCAAGATCACAGCTTTCCATTAATGTATTTTTATGAATTAATTTCTATGAAAAAGTATTCATTTTCCCATCGTCTCTGAAATGTTCTGCACTCACTCGCTATCTTGCGTTTCTTTGGTTCCGCCATTTTGGTTCCGGCCCGGCGCGGCGGCGGTAAAAGTTAAACAAATACGTCCGTTACCTAACTTACAATCCTCTCTCTGTCGAGCCTCGAACAAAGAGTAGCATTTTAAACAAAACACGGCTCTCTAACAACAAAATCCTAACTCGGCTTCCACTCCAAAGACCAGTCAGACAACCCGTAATATGTGCTTGCCTGTGTGTGGGTGTCAGTCTGTATGTATGTCTGACTGGGGAGCGAAAAGCCAGATAACTACCACACAACCAGCCCCACTTCAAATAACTGTGGGAGAGACAGGAGTCACTCCTTAACACTCCTGCACACCTTCTCTCTTCCACAACCAGAATAAGGACATGGATAAGCCAAAATTAACTCCAACACCCCCAACCAAGCGCTTGACTCAAAGACCAAAACTGAGAGACTGGTGCGCGTGTGTGCTCCTTACGAACGCCGCTCGCTGTCTATCCAAGGCCGGCTGTTTCCACCCGCCTTCCTCGTGGGCGTCATGTCCTTGTCCAGCAGTTTTGCGAAACGTAATGTTCGCGTCTCTCCTATCACCGTCTCCTCCTTCTCCACAGCTAATTTACTATTTTCTCTCGTCCACATCTCCCTCTCCTTCCATCTCTCTGTTCCCCGCTTCCTCCTCACCTCCACCTGTTATCTTGTTGAACTCTTCCCGCCACGCCAAAAGGAATAATTTTAGCGTCCCTCTCAATTCATTCACAATTCATTTTGGGACATAAAATTATTTCATTATATTTAAAAAAAATTTACTGCGGGCCAATTAAAAATGGACAGCGGGCCGCAATTGACCCGCGGGCCGTAGTTTGGACACCCCTGGTATAGAGGAAAGACAAAAGCTAGGAAATTTCGACCCCTAAAAAAAAAAAAAAAAAAAAAAATTCTAGGCGTATATATAGCTAGGAAATTTCGACCCGTATTAAAAAAAAAAAAAAAAAAAAAAAAAAAAAAGTTCTAGGCGTATATATATATAGCTAGGAAATTCAGACCCCTTAAAAAAAAAAAAAAAAAAAAAAAAAAAAAAAAAAAAAAAAAAAAAATAGGAGGAGGTTGGAACAACGAGGGTCCGAATACTTGAGGTTTTCCTGTATCAAGAAAAAAGACTGAAGGAAAATGTTGTGAGGAAATATGTTGTACAAAACGGTGTCGTGCAGGAAATCGGCCCGCGTCGTAAATCGTCCCGCGGAAGCTTATTTAACCTAAATAACTCTACAAAACCTAACACAAACCTATCCTAAACCTAACGTAACCTAAACCAGACCTAAACATAACTTAAATATAACTTAAATTAAACCTAGAAAACTATATGTGGCGATCTGAGGGAAGAAAACATAAGAAAGCTACAAGAGGCCGTGAGACCTAGACACTTGGTAGTTCCTGTTACTTTTAGCGCATTTTCGTGACGTTCACCGCCCTGGTTTAGTCCAGTCCGGACCGGGTCAGGGTGGACTGATGGTCGCGAAAATACATCGAGACTGGCCCCGTCCCATTCGTGGTTCCTATTGGCTGGGGGATCGAGTGGGCGGTACTGAACTGAACTGTGGAGGCGGCAGGCGTCCATCTTGTCAATATCCTTTTTGTAGTCCGCCTTTTAACCTGTGCTGAAGACTTTACAACTACCACGCCTGTGATACTTTAGTCTATGGTCGGCCACATGGTGTTTCATGTCTTATCAGCAGCACCGAGAAGCTCCTGGTCGCCTTCCCGCTGACTGTAGTGCGCATGCGCCAGTTCTCCCCACCACTGGTCCAAGGTGGTCCTGGTATGTGGGTCGGACCGGACTGGACTGGGTAGCCCGTTCTAGACTGCCTCGCAAAAACAGTGACCGCCCGGGACTAGCCCAGTCCAGACCGGGCCAGAGCGGTCGCGAAAATACGCTATTAACACCATAGCCTACATCTGCCTTCATCCCCATCTTCTATTGACTCCGCATTGACCACCTGACGACTGAGTCCATTCCATTCATTTACCACCCTACTATGAACCATTTGTTCCCTATTCCTTTCTATGTCTTTGTCTTTGTCACACATTTTTGATGTCAAGATTGTAATATTTATGAAATTATGAAATTTTCAGAAAATTTTGCTTTTTTTCTGGATATGATGTGTCTTTTTTTCTTGAATGTTTACTTGGATTGTTTTTTCAGAAATATTAAAAATGCTTCAATTTGATACCCAATTTGTTGTTCTATCCCAATTGTAACAAAAGTCTCAGGTGAAAAAAAGTCTGGCGGAAGGCAAAATTAGGCGCTTTTCTACTGTCGCGGGCTTAATATCTTGAGGTCCAATGAGGCACAAAGGTTCCTGACATTTTAGCTCAAAATGGTTGTGATTTCGGCTTTTCCAGGTCAAAAAGCATGGAAACCTTGCAGGGGGGTATAAAAATAGGAAAAAATTGTTTTCTGAACAGGTCTAATGTAACACACTGCCCACCACCACCACCCATTGCCACACAGGACACACTCCCACAGGCACGGGTACAACCACACTTGTCCACACAACACACCACCTCAAAAGTGCATCTTCACGTGCTTGGCAATATCACCCTTTGTCTTGAAACACTTGCTACAAATATCACACTTGAACTTCCGCAAGCCAGTATGTCTAAAGGTGTGTTGGTTGAGTTCATTAGTGGTATAAAACCTTTTCCCACACTCTAGGCATTCATGGTTCCTAACACCACTGTGTTTCAGGGTGTGTATGGTGAGGGAACCCATTGTAGCAAATCTTTTCCCACACTCTAAACATTCATAATTCTTAACACCACTGTGTGTCAGGGTGTGTTTGGTGAGGTAACCTATTGTAGTAAATCTTTTCCCACACTCTAAACATTCATAATTCTTAACACCACTGTGTGTCAGGGTGTGTGTGGTGAGGGAACCCATTGTAGTAAATCTTTTCCCACACTCTAAACATTCATAATTCTTGTCACCACTGTGTGTTAGGGTGTGTGTGGTGAGGCGAGTCTTTGTAGTAAATCTTTTCCCACACTCTAAACATTCATGATTCCTAACACCACTGTGTGTCAGGGTGTGTCTGGTGAGGTCACTCTTTGTAGTAAACCTTTTCCACACTTCTAAACATTCTATGGTTCTTAACACCACTGTGTGTCAGGGTGTGTGTGGTGAGGTGACTCTTTCTACCAAATCTTTTCCCACACTCTAAACATTCATAATTCTTAACACCACTGTGTGTCAGGGTGTGTTTGGTGAGGTTACCCATTGTAGTAAATCTTTTCCCACACTCTAAACATTCATAATTCTTAACACAACTGTGTGTCACGGAATGTGCCTCAAGCTTACTCTTGCATTTGAATGTTTTGTCACACTGCTGGCACTTCAGCTCACTGTGTGCCTTGTGGCCTGAGCTGCCTGCCTCCAGGTGATTCTTGCCATCACCCCTGTGCCTCCCCACCCCTGAGGCAGACTGATCCTGCTGCTCCCGGCCACTCATGCTGCTGCCCGGCCCCACAGCCTCCACCGCAGCAACACTCGGGCCACCACACGCGACGGCCGGTCGACTGACGATGTACACGAACACGGATGTGATGATACCAAGCAGCCTGGAACGGAGAGATCATTTATTAACTAAAGATCCAGGCGTGGTGTGTCTAACAGACTCCATGCTTAGAAGACCAAGTGTTGATAAGTAATAAGTACAACATGTGCAGAAGGGACAGAAGTGGGGGAGTTATGATAAGGACAAACTATAAGGGTGAAAGTATAAACAAAGTGGAGGATGGAGAAGGAAGAGCTGCCGCAATAGTGAGTGTACCAATAGAAGTCACAACTAGAGAAACGCAGACTATAGTGGCGACCTTTGTACCACCCAAAACAAAGACTTGGAGGAAGGAACAACATGGCATCAGTGCCTGACGAGCCCCCAACACCAGGCTACCCCAGCACCGGAAGCAACTCTTTGGCGTGCCACCACACCACCAGAGAAGCGGAGCTGCCTGGCCACAGCGGAGGCCCACCTTAGCTGCGCCCTGGGAGGCGAAATTCTACTAAGTAAACTAAGTAAGTAAACTAAGTAATGAGAAAGTACTAGAGGATACCTTGACACGTACTCAAGGGTACATTTCCCCATGTTAGGAAAAATGTTCTTATTTGACCTTATTTTAGGGTTATTTAGGTTGCCTGTATACCTGTAGCTGCCTAAGTGTCTACAGTTACCTTGTGCACTGTCCTGTAGCCGACAATCCACGGGAAATGGGTCAAAACAGCTAAAATACACGACTGTTTCGGCAAAAAGTATCAAAATATTACCCGATTCTATACGCCATGTTAGGAAAATGTTCTTATTTTACCTTATTTTAGGGTTATTTAAGGGTTTATTTAAATTGCCTGTATACCTGTAGCTGTCTAAGTGTCTGCAGTTACCTTGTGCACTGTCCTGTAGCCGTTAGTCCTGTAGAAATGGGTCAAAACAGCTAAAATAACGGACTGTTTTGCTCGCCGTCCGGTTTCTGGGTCCAAACCAAACAGCTGATTAGAAAGTCACTGCCAGCCACTTGCTCTCTCCCTTCCTCTCTTTATTCTACTCTCCCGCTTACCTCGTTTATTCCTCTCTTCCCTTCTCTCTCTTATTCTCTCTCTCCCTTCCTCTCTTATTCTGTCTACCCTTCCTCTCTCTTTATTCTCTCTCCCACTTCCTATCTTATGCTCTCCTCTTCCTTCCCTGCTATCTCTTCCCTCCACTTACTACTCTATTCTCTATCTCACTTCCTTCTCTCTTCTCTCTTTTCATCATCCTTCTCTCTACTCTCTCTCTCATGCTTCTGTAGTGACATATACTTGCAGCTACAAAGCATAAAACAACGCTGAAACAGGGTAGATTGTACAGTCATGATATAAACTACTGTGTATCATCTTCAGTGGTACAGACACAGCAGTAGTAATGCTATAATTCGTAATATATGGCGCCTGGCGACATTAGTGCAGGTGGCGACTTTACTGTTATCTACGGTAGTGATTTGCAACAAAAATGGCAAAAAAAACCACCACGGAACTCGAACGTTGGTAATGAGTTACAGGTAGATATGATGATATTAATTGGTTAGGATTTTTTCATTGATTACCACTCAATTGAGAGTTGAAATTTGTCTTATGACTTCACTATTTAATTATAATACGAACACTTCTCGCTGCGGAGAGTACTGAAATGGGAATGAACTTAAGGGGAAGGGGTAGGAGTTAAGGTTAAGGGGAAGGGGTAGGAGTTAAGGAGTAAGGGGAAATGCTGCCACCAGCTCAAGCGAGTAGTTCTCTGGTTTACTCCTTGAGCACGTTTGAATAGATATATATGATTTATTTGGTAGTCGGGGTTGATACTTAGTATTTCACCGAGTGAGGCTGAAAACTCTTTTGGAGAACGTGGGGAAGTATTTCCATAACACGCGGAATAATCACCTGGGGTTTTTACTAAATAACACAAGAACTATATTTGAAACATCCTCCGGTTTATTCACCATGAAATATTATGTCTCTTGTTTGAGATCGTAGATACATATATAAACTCTTATTTTGGCGCAGGGAAGCTCTACAGAGCATAACCTGCCTCACTGAATTACATTCTTAGAACTACCACCTATGTCCGTATCAACTGAGCACTATAGGTATACATGGAATATATATATAGGAGAGAAAATGTGAGAGTAATGGTTGGTGTGGGATTCACTGTACCATGTGGCCTGGTTTCTGGAGTGAAGTGGAGAGACGACTCCGTCTGAGCCTATAGTGAAGTGAATGAGAGACTCTGTTAATAACACTTATAAGGATGGGGCAGGCCTCCTATGCGTTAGTGAAACTGAACAACTGTACCTATATATGAGAATATAGATAGATATATCATAACAAGGAGGGGGGGGGGAAATAGGAGCGAGTTACTGAGGTCTTACCTATAGTGAAGTGAATGAGAGACTGGCTCCCTCGAGGTAACTAAGGCGAGGTTGGGATGAAAGGCGGGAAGAAGGGGAATGTTCGGATCCTATGAAAACCTCTCCTGAAGGGATTATCAGACCTCGAATGACTCTAATTAACTAATGAAACAAATATACATATGAAATGGCTGCCTATGATACAGTTCTTTTACTTTGATATAGAAGAATTTAATATGTTTATTCTAATATCCGGGGAAAGTGTTATTTCCTTTCGTTCAAGCCCACGAACGCGTTTTTTAGAGAGACGAGGTATTGGAGTCGAAACATAAATTTGGTCGACTTTTAATTTAGCAAATAACTCGACTAACACACCCATTTATAAACGTGATCTGTCACTATTGTGTCTATTTTGAAGGACATTAAGAAACTAAGAGTGTTCCTTGATCTGATAGGAGGGTGAGGAGAGGATGAAAAGTTTTTAATCTACCAGTTATCGACGATCGCGAATTAAATGTCCCACGCATTGTGACTCGTATCCGGAGTGTATGGGGGGGGGGAGGGGGGGGATAGAAGTGGGAGATAGAAAGAAAGAGGATAAATTTTACGAGAAACGAAAAGATTGAATTGACCTTAATATGATAGGAATACCCTTTTCCTTCATATGCTGGGTCGAGGTGACAACTTGCCCCCAGAACAACCTATGGAGATTGAAACCTTTTTTTCTTCTTACGGACATAACCCGGGAATTGTATGATAGGAATTCCCATCCTATCTCTTCCGAATACCGGGCATTACACCACCACCTTGGTGAGCCGCGTAAAAACCCTCGGAGCGATGGAGAGGCCGAAGGGCAGTCTGGTGAACTGCCACGTGTCCGATCCCACCTAGAAGGCCAGGAAGCGCCGGAACCGAGGATGAATGGGGACATGCCAGTAGGCGTCCTTGAGATCGAGGGACGCCATCCAGTCCCCTTGCCTCAGCCGAAGGCGGATCTGGGCCAAGGTCAGCATACGGAACCGGTGGTTGCGCACAAATCCGTTTAGGCGGCTGAGGTCCAAGATAAGCCGGCCCTTCGAAGAGTCCTTCTTGGGTACGATGAAAATGCGGGAAAGGAAGACCTTTCCCCGCGCCTTCTCCACTACCCCGGAGGAGTGCATGTCCGACACGTGGGCGGCGAGCACTGTGGAGACCGGCGTCCAAGAAGGAGGTCGCCGAAGGGGCGGTAGGGCAATCCAGGGCCAAGAAAGACCGTTTCGGGCACCACTGGCGGCCCAACCTCTCTGCGGCCAGGCTGCCCGAAACCTGGACAGGAGGCCCTGGAAGGGAGGCTCAGAAGCGAGAGCGACCCTTGGAGGAAGGCTTGTGGACAGTAGCGGGCCCCGAGCGAAAGGCCCGAGACCCAGAGCCCCTGAACCCGGAAGGCCCACCCCGACTGGGACGACGAGGATCCTGGGGGCCATCCACACGGGGGTGAGCACTCCTGGACTGCCCCTCCCGACGAGAAGAGCCCCGACGAACACTGCTGGACCCCCTCCCGGAACCCCCCGGCCGAGACGGTCTGGGGGCCGGAGTAGACACCAGAGTGACGGTGGGGGGGATTGAGGCGAGACACTGCTGCAAGGAGGGCTCCGACAAGACCTCCGAATCGAAGGGACTAATCCGGAGAATCTGCTGTCGAGTCAGCTCCGGCAGGCCCCGAAAAGCCTCGCGCCGAAGAGCCAAGCGGGCAGTGACGGCCCTGTCAATGGCAGGGCGGACCGTCGGGAGGAGGGAGGCGCCGAATGCATCACAGGCGGTCGACAAAGCCCGACAGACATCCGACCGGGAGGCCGGGGAGAGAGAAGAGTGATCCACGGCGAGGGAGGAGAGCCACTCCGCCAGCTGACTGAAGAAGGCAACAGAAGAGGTCAACAGGGAGGCGTGTTGCCGCTCCTGAAAGTCCCGGCGAAAAAGCTCCTCCTTCACCGGTTGCGCCCGCCACGGGAGGTCCTTGGCAGAAAGCCGGGACACCCGGAGGAAATCAGCCATCACACGTGGAAAGCCACCAGAGGCCGGGAGAACCGGGATCGGGGCCCAGGACGGAGAAGGACCCCGGTTCACACTGGTGGTACCCGCTCTCCACACTTCGGCAGGGTCCAGGCCGGCCTTCATCCAGGGCAACCGGTCTTGGCCCCATAGAGAAAGCCACCTGGCATCCTGGCTTCCCTCCACGCACGGGAAGCCATCCCTGACCAAACTAGGCTCAGCCAGTAAGGAGGCCAGAGCATCCAAAGCGGCCGCCGAAGAAACCGCAGGCTGCTTCGAGGGAGCGTTCAGGCGAGAGAAAGGAATCCGGCGGTAGAGGTAGGACTCCTGTCCCCCGTCCACCCGGGAGCGACGCACCTCCAAGTCCGGAACTGGGCCCCAGGAGCCGTCCTCCAGACGACCGATGGCAACAAGCCGCCCGTCAACCGTCTCACAAGCAATCGACGGTGGCATCGGTGCCCAGGTAAACAGGACGGAGGAAGAAGGAGGGAGTCCCAAGGCATCCTCCGCAGCGGGACGAGGGGAAGTGCACCTAGAAGGCACCTCAGAAGAAAAGGCGGAGGAAGGGCCCGGCGGACAGGAAGCCAGGGGGCGGAAGTCCCCGAACCGTCGCCGCTTGGGCACGGGTAGGGCAGCATCCTCTTCCCCGTCGGAGCACACCAGGTAGTCATCCTCGACTACCACAGACTCAGAAGGAGGCACCGGTGAGAGGGAAGCAGGCGATGGGGACCTGCGACGCCTCGGTGTCGGAGAATGGGACCCAGAAGTTAAGTGGCCCTCCATTCTTGCCATGAAGGAGTTCACTGAAGTCATCCAAGCCGACAACCCCGGAGGCACAGGAGGTGAGGGTGGGGAAGGCCCAGGAGACGCCTGACCAGCCGTAGGAGCCACAGACCCAGCCGGCAAGTCCTCGACCTGGGAGTCGCGGTCATGGTGAGGGACTGAGGAGACCGCCAGATCTTGCTCCACCGTCAGCACGATCGACGCCGAGCTCATGGAAGCAGAGGCAGGGGGTCGGGAGGTGCGAGACGAGGAGGAGATGGACGACTTGGCGAGGCCCAGCCGAGAACCCAGAGACCGGTCCGCCCAGGACAGACGGAAGTGGCTGCGTTGGCGAGACTTCAAAGCCTTCGACCACCACTCCTTGAGGTCAGCATAGGCCTCGCCGGTAAAGCAGGGCACACCCCCCTCCGGGAGGATGAGCCGCAGCCATCCACAGCATACCGGGCAATCGGCGGGACGAAAAAGGTCCGACAGAAGGCACGGGGCGTGCGAGGAGCAGAACTTGTGGCCTCGGGACCTAAAAGACACCGAGCAGCCCTGGGCCTCACAATTGATCCGCATATGGCCTGAATAGAAACAACACGTGTTACAGGAGACGCAGCAGGTGTTGACGTTATGAAGGCAAAAAAGAGAATGATGGCTCCGAGCCGGCTGGCGGACAGCCGGCCTCGGTCAGGTTGGCACGGCGTTGCCAGACGTATGTTTCTTTTTCAGTTCTTCTATGTGTAGCCTGGTTATGTGTAACCAGATGTTGGTATTGGTTGCCTGTATACCCAGGGTTTGCCCTGGGTGGCGATCTTTCCTATCCTATAGCTTAGTGCACTAGCTCTAAGGGGACCTAAAAACGGGGTTTTTGCGTTCCATTTGTGACACGCGAATCCAACCCTGAACCCAGAACCCAACCCTGAACTGAAAGAACTGGTTCATGCAACTTGGGCACAAATGGAAGAGGCCTATATATAGAGAGTTGTTTTACTTTACCTCTAATTTCCCTGAATTCCGCAGAGTGGCGACTCAACTGTTGGGTTAAAATACTAGCTGGCGACTTTACTGTAGTAGGTATAGTGAGGTCGCCACTCGGTTTTATTTTTGTCATTTGTTAATTTATAGCCCTAATATGACACAGATGAAGACACAAAATGACACAGACTTTCCAGATAGACCCTTCTAACTTTCCTGAAATCATGGATGTATAAATGTAACTATTAGCGCCACCACACGTCTGTAAATAACAAAGAAACGTAGAACTGGCAACTTCACTGTTATCTACGGTAGGAGTGTCTTTGGCTCTTTGTAAATATCAAGCTCAAGATCAAGACATCCCAAACGCTGCATGTGTGGGAGAACGCCGGACCAAAGGCTTCACTGACAGCATCTGCTGGGTGACTCCCAAATCAAGATCATGCAGAGGAGAGAGGTGACCGGAGCGAATACGCACCGAGGAATGCGGCAGAAAAGGAGGGGCCGCAGCCGCAACAGACTAGCCGGAATCAAAATATTGAGGAGACGAGTGACATTGACAAAAGAACCACAGCCATGAGCGAGAGAATTACATGAAGTTTGGAATGTATAAAATGTGAGTGGTGGGGGTGTTTGGTAATATAGAAGGATGTATGCAAGGATTGAGTGATGGAATATTTGAACTAGGTTTTGTGTGACTGAAACCATTTTAGAGACGTGTACGAAATGCATGATGTGGTATGAGATGATTGGAAAAGGACGAAAGAACAGAGAGAAACTAGGAGAGGGTTGCTTTCTCCTTATAGAAAAGATGTAAACCTAAAGTAGATGAGATGAGACGTGTGGGTAACTAGTGCTATGATGAGCTGTTCTGGTGCTAGAGTAGAATGTTTGGGTCAAATGACATGAAAAAAGTTTATAGTGATTGTGGTATACTATGACGGTGAGGGTGATAGAACAGGGAAGAAGAATAGAATGAAGTACAACATTATAAAAAGTTTTTTAGAGACCATCCGGGAAAAGGGAGTGTGATGGTTATGGGAAGAAGCACTTGGGTAGCTAGGAGAGCAAAAAATCAAAATGGAGAAATGCTTGCAAAATTTATAGAAGTTGGAGTTAAAAACCTGAATGGATGTGGAAAGGGGTCGGTGACGTGGAATGCAAAAAACCCCAAGAAGTGAAATTGATTTTTTTGGGTGATGGCAAAATGCGAAGAGTGTTCTCGAATGGAATAGATGAAGGGGAAAAATTGATATTGTGTTGATCATAATATCTTGTATGACTGTATAGGGAAAAAAAGTGACCCAAAAAGTGGACGGTAAAAACAAATGGGGGTTGGAAGATCAAAAGGGGAAGATTTCAAGTGTGTCTGATGAGATGGGGGCGGGAAAAAGAGTACAGGAGGTGAATGACAAAATGAGAGACTAAGGGAAAAATGGGGGAGCGCGCACTTAAAAAAATAGGGTTTATTAGAACAAAAAAGAAAGAGAGTGAATAAACCATGGGGAATGAGATATAAAGGAAGGAGGCAAAAAAGGTTAAACAAAAAATGTGGGGCTTAAAAAAAAGGGGCAAGAAAGTGAAGAAGCGGAGGATGAATCCCAAAAATGCATGGCAAATATGTAAAAACAGCACGACTAACAAAAGAAAGATAAGAGATGCGAAAGTTATGTGTGCAGGAGTAAGATCCATCCCTAAAAGAGAAAGGCTTGCGGGTGGGCGTGGGGGTACAGATTCTGAGAGGGGAAAAGAGGCTGGGAATGAAGAGTGAAAGCCTTGAAAGAAAATGCTGAATGTTTAATGGACAAAAATCAAAGGGGTTTATAAAAAACTTTTGGAAGACATAGGGGGCGTGGGTGAAATTTTTTGACGAAAGACCAGAATGTATAACTTGGAAAGAAAGATCCCGGAAGAGTTGAAATAATGGTTGCAGGGATAAGTAGAGAAGGTTAAGGGGGGGCAAAAGAAATGAAAAAGCAGCACCCCGGATTGAAATCCCATATGAATTACAATAATGGGGGTGAGGTGGTATTAAACAGAATACTGCCTTTTTACCGGTTGGGGGAAGAAGAAGGGTGCCTAGAAAGGGAAAGAAGTAGAGTGCCCCTATTGCATAAAGGGGATCAAGGAAAGAGTGAATTGAAAACTATAACCAATAGCCCTATGAAAACGTGGGAAAATTTTTTAGTGCAGTGTTGAAGGAAAGGTGTGTAAAATGGTTGGAGAAAAGCTTGGTGTTAGGTGAGGGACAAAATGGTTTCGATTGGATAGGAGGCGAGGACAACATGTTTGTGGTGAATGAAAAAATTTTAAAAAGGGGAAAAAAAGGGGGGGAAAACACGTCCCTTTGGGGTTTCCTAGACTTGAAAACCCTTTGATAGAGTAAAAGAGAAATGTTATAAAGGGTTTTGGGAAAAAGGTTTGGGTTGACCCCAAAAAAGATAGTGAACATGTAAAAGCATGTATGAAGACACTAAGCAAAATAGGGGCTAGGTAGTATAAAACAAAAATGGTGAGGAGTAGAGGGGGTTTTAGGAAGGATGCCTCTGCCCCAAAACCTTGTTTGTCTGTATACTGAGGACTGGCAGTAAGGATGAAAGAATGGGTGCGGAGTGGAGTAGGAAATGACAAAAAAAAACTTGTTAATGTATGCAGATGATATGGGGAGTTATGAGTGAGTCGGCCGAGGGAAATCCAAGCCTGTTAGATGGGTGAATGGTAGGGGGGAACTTTGGAGAAAAATTTTGCCGTGAAAAGTAAGGTGATGTATAAAATATAAAAGAGGATGACAAAACGCTACATGGAGATGGGAGAAATAAAATTTGAAAAAAATGGATCAAGTATAGGGATGTCATGAGTTCCAAGGATGTGGGGAAAACAAAAGGGTGAAAAGATCAGCCAGGCCAAACAGTGGGGTTTGGTCGACTTGGGGGTGGGCAAGGTGAGGGGAACAAGTATGATGTGTTGGGAAGTGGGAAAAGTGTGGCTGTCCCAAACATTTGTTTTGGTATGGAGGTGTTGCTGAATGGAAATGAATGAATATTGGAAGGGACAAAAAAAGTAGCAAGAATGGCACTGAAAGCACCCAGGTTGCAGCGACTGAAGGTTTAAGAGGTGACATGGGGTGGAGTACATTTGGGAGAGACATTCGAAAGCAACACTCAGGTATAAGACAGACTGGAACAATGGAGGACACAAATTTTGGGAGAAAATTTTTTTTGTGGAGTGAAAGAGTAGTAAATGGGGGGAAACGATGCCAAAAAATGGTAAAAGAAGTGGGGTTGCGATTTTTTGGGGGATGTATAACTGATGTGGAAGCCGAATGTAATTTAATGGAAGATGTTTTAATGGTGATGAAAAAAGGCCTTTATGGGATGTGAGAAAAGGGAAAAAAGAGATCGATAGAGTAGTGAAGTATGTGGGGGGGATAAGTGGAAAAATGGTGGGGGCAAAAGAAAAAACCCAGAAAAGGGAAAGGAGAAAAGGCACCACGATAAATGTGTTGATGGAACCCGGGTGGGGACCTTCTCTTCCAAACCCGAAAAAAGTGCTTAGATTAAATGCAAGGAAATATAGATGGTCCCCAGCAGGCGCAAAGTGTGCCAGATGTGTGACATGGGGGAGGGTGAACGTGGAAAATGTGTATAGAAGGGGGAAGTATAGCGGGGAGGAAGGAAATGATGCGTGTGGTTTTTGATGAAATGGGAGGTACATGAACGAGGTGGTTGAAAAACAGGGAGTGGATGTAAGCTGGGAAAAATTTTGAAAAAAAAGGAAAACAGAGGGGAGGGAAGTGGGTTTTGAAAATATACATACTTCATCCCCCCCGAACATCCGCCCCCGTTTAAAACTCCCCAAAGAAGAAAACCCCTGAACCATTCAATTCCCAAATTTTTCCCTTTTTTTTTCCCCGTTAAAACCCCCGGAAACCTTTCTTTTGTTTCCCTGGAAAAGGTGCTTTCCTATTCCCCATTAAAAACCCTTTCCCCAAAAACTTCTTCAAAACCCCATCTGGGGGGGTTTCGAGGGGAAAATAAAATTTTTTAAAAGTTTGGACCCTTTTAGGCCCCTTTTTTTTTTAAAAATAATTCAATATAACCAAAACTAAATTTCATAGTCCCGTGGGTGACTGGGTAAATTAAATTTCCGGCCCCCCCGGTATGATCCTTAATCATTTTATTTTGGGCCTCAAACATTTTTTCCAGGCGGGGGGGGCTTAAAGTTTTTTCCCTTTTATCTTTTGCTAATTGTTTGTAATTCCAGGTTTTTTTTCCCTTTAAAGCCCCTTTTCAAAAAAATTGATCTGCGACTCGAATTTTCTGGGTTTTAAATTTTTTCGTAGCTGTGACCCTAATCCCCCCTCTTTGTTTACAGCCAAAGTGTTTCCCCCAAAAAGGGGTTGAGTAAATTTAAAAAAGATGGCCCAAAACAACCCCTTTGGAACCCCCTTGACCAGTATTCAAGGGAACCCCTTTTTCCCTTTTTTGGCCTTTTTCCGTCGCAATAAATTCCCCCCAAAAAGAAACCATTTAAAAATGGGGGATTTTGTCTCCTTTAAACCCATTTCCTAAAAGGGGGGAAAAACGAAAAAAATCCTTGTTTTTTAAAATGGATACTTAGGGGTTTGGGTTTAAATTTTTTCAAAAATGATTTTATTATGCGGGGACTGTGTGGTGAGACAAGTGGAGGGATGATTGAGACAGTGAAGAGTTTTGGAAAGAATGGGGTATATGAGAAATAGACAATAGACTCTACAGCCCTAAAAACAAGAACAAGAACAAGACTACAGGAGCAGCCCGGGTTTAAAGACTGGCCTATGAAGAAAAGGGCCACCTGAAACCATAAAGATCAAGATAAAGTTGTTTTCTGTAAACAGGAATTCTCTACTGTTGTGTATCCCTGAATGTCTGCTTTACATAATGGCGTGAGTATAATGCAGGGTTTTCACCATACTACTGCTGCCTCGGGGAAATCCATTGTGCGTTGATAATGGGCGACAAGGGGGGAAATAAGGGAGATAAGGGAGGAAGAAATAGGACGGGTGGAGGCGGCCGCTTGTTTGGGGAGGAATAATGGTGCAATATTTACCACACAAAAATTTTTGCATTATATTGCCCGTGTGTGTGACTTGGGTTATTACAAGTGTTCCGGGGCTAGGTAGTGATGCTATAATTCGTAATATTTGGCGGCTGGCGACATTATTGCAGCTGGCGACTAAAGTGTTATCGGCTTTTATATCTGCAATATATTGGTTTGTCATGGGCCTAGGTACCCATAGGGCCCCGAGTGGCTTCTCGACAAAAAGGTGTGAAATCTGCGAGTAACGCAACATTTTCCGTGTGTGGGTCATTGGCCTGAGTCTGCCGAGTCTCGCGTAGGTCACTGCCTCGTACAGCCAGTGTCGAAAAAGGGTTTGAGGTATTATTTTACGATGGCACCAAACTTGCCTACACAATTGGGAGCAAGGTTTTTGTTTACCTTATTGTATTCTAAGAGACATTTTCTCCTTGAGCTTTCCGTCGCAAATCAATAGTTTCGGAGATATAGAACATTTTAGGTGGGGGGAGGAATGTGTCTCCTGGTTTACAAAATGCCTCCCTCTTCCTCTTCTTGTGACCTGCATCGCTTTTGTTTGGTATTTTATTATTGGACCCAGTTAGGAGGTTAAAGGTTCGGTAAGGTTAGGTTAGGTTAGGTTAGGTTAGGTAGCAACGGGTGCGCCTCCGAAACAAAAGCGATGGAGGTCACAAGAAGAGGAAGAGGGAGGCATTTTGTAAACCAGGAAGACCTATTCCTCCCCCCCCCTAAAATGTTCTATATCTCCGAAACTATTGATTTGCGACGAAAAGCTCATACAGAAAATGTCTCTTAGAATACAATAAGGTAAACAAAAACCTTGCTGCCAATTGTGGTGGGAAGTCTGGTGCCATCGTAAAAGTTTACGGGTTGGATGGAGGTGGTCTGTCTGCCCTATAGACAACAAAAGGGTTAAAATTTCAATATACAGCTTTTTTTATATTGAGCGCAAGGTAGAGTAGTATTTGGCAGTATTCTGAGGCCCAAATTTTTTTTTTTGAATCGTGAGTAGTAAGGTCTGTAGCGAAAGTGAAACTCTCCTCCATTATAACTGTTATCTACCGAGATAACAGTAAAATCGCCAGGACAAATTTTTTTCGTTTACAGACGTGTGGTGGCGTTTGTAGTTTACATTTGTACATCCAGGGTTTCAGGACAGTTAGAAGGGGCTATCTTGAGAGTCTGTGTCATTTTGTCTTCATCCGGTCATAGTAGGGCTATAAATGAACAAATGGGCAAAATATCTACAATGGCTACCAACAGTAATCGCCTCTAGTGTTTATTTACTGAAGTCGTACCGCTTGGGGCGTCGTCGCCCGAAAAAAAATGCGTAGGTGAAATTTTGGGAAACGCTATACTTGCAGCTACAACATAAAAACAACGCTGAAACGGGTAATTATACAGTCATGATATAAACTACTGTGTTTTCATCTTCAGTGGCCAAAAAACACAGCAGTATGAGGCTTCATCCTTAATATGGCGGCCCTGCGACATTGTGCAGGTGGCGACTATACTGTTATCCTTTCGGTCCGGTAAAGGGGACGGCGGGCGGGCCCAAAATTTCCCGGCTGATGCAAAAAAATTTGTAAATTTAAAATTTCCCCCTGGCCCCCTAGTCCCCGGGGGCCCCGTCAGTTCGTAAAGCAAGGGTTTTTTCGTACACCATAGATTCGGGGACACCAAAAAATCGTTTCCCTACAAACCCGTAATTCGCATACCCAAAAAATTTTTTTCGGGGACCCCCAAAAAGGGCGTTTCGGGATCCAGTAGATTCGTACAAAACCCTAAAATTGTTTTTCGGGCCCAAAAAGTCGTTTGTACAAAACCCGTAATTCGTCCACCACAAAAAGGTTTTGGGACAACCCAAAAAGGCGTTTTCGTACACCAGTAGATTTTGCAATACCAAAAAGTTGTTTTTGTAAAACCCCAAAAAATCGTTTCGTACACCAGTAGATTCGTACCCCCAAACGTTTGTTTCGTACACCAAAACGTCGTTTCGTAAAACCAGTAATTCGCATACCAAAAAATTTTTCCCTACACCAAAAAGTCGGGTTTCCCTACTCCAGTAATTCCCTATCCCCAAGTTGATCGTACACCAAAAAGTCGTTTTTGTACACCAGTAGAATTTTGTATTCCCCTAAAATTTGTTTTCTACAAACCCAAAAATCGTTTTCGTACCCCCAGTAAAATTTTAAACCTAAGTTGTTTTCCTACACCCCAAAAAATCGGTTTTTTGTACAAACCCTTTTGATTCGGGATACCCAAAAAAGTTTTTTTCGGGACCCCCAAAAAGGGCGTTTTTGTAACACCAGTAGTTTGTACACCAAAAAAGTTGTTTTGTGGGCTATATGAAACCCCTAGTCCTTTTCGTACCCCCTAAGCCCCAGAGTTGAACTTGACTTAAATAAAAGGGTTAAAGAAAACGACACCGGTAAAGCGAAAATAAATCCCAAAAAAAAGTGTACGAAACAAAATCACAAAAACCCCGGGGGCGAAAAACCCTTTTTTTACGAAAAATCCCCCGTCACCCCAAAGTCGCCAGCGGCCCAAGCTGGCGGTGGGTTCCCGGGGGCGGCCCCGGGGGCCTCCCCGGGGCAACAAATTACCAATTGGAAAACGGGGGGGGTTTGTAAACCCAAACCTTTGGGGATTCCCCCTCTTGGGCCAAAAAAGGCGAGGACTGCGGGGTTCCTTTTTTTAAGGCCTGAAGTGTTTTCCTGGCCTAAAATTTTTTGCTTTTTTCAGATGGAATATTTTTTATTTTTCCCCGGAAAAAACCCGGGAAAAAATTTTCTAATATTATTATTTTTCATCCGCCAATCCTTTTGGTCCGTGTCCGGGGGTGACCCTTTCTTTAACCCCTGTGTCCCCCCATCAGACCCAAAAACTAAAACTTGTCCCCGGAAAAAATAGGCGTGTTTCAGAAAACCAAAGGGGAAATGACCCAAGGGGACCAAAAAAAGTGGGGCCCCCCCCCCGCCCCCCCCCATTGGCCCAACCCCCCCCGAGGGGGTTCCCCCCCCGCCCCCAGGAATTTGTAAAACCCTTAAAAACCCCACCTCCTTTCGGATGGGCCTTCCCGGGAAAAAATATGGAACCCAGAAACTTCGGGGGCTCCCGGCCTTAACCCCCCTCCTTACCCACCTTTGGGGTTGGGTTTTTATTTTCCCCTTTTTTTGCCCCCCTTTTTTTTAAAACTCCCCCAAGGGCTCCGCACTAAACTAACCCCTGACTGATTTAAACCCCAATCAAACTACCACCCCCATTTGTGAAACAGGTTCTCCCTATTGCTGCTTTTAATTTACCGTGTTAACCCAAATGTGAATCCGTTACTTCGGGAAACCTCAAAACCCCAAAAACTCCAACCCTTTGGGTCTTAAAATCTTCCCCGCAACCCGGGGAAATCCAACCCCGGGGAGCGGGCGACCAAACCCCGCAACCCCCGGGGGGGCCTGGGGGGAAAAACCCAGCAACCTCCGGGGGACTGGGCCGACAACCCCCCCAAAACCCCGGGGAAGCTTTGGGGGGCCCAACCCACAACCTCGGGGGGCTGGGCGGCAAACCCCGCAAAACCCCGGGGGCTGGGCGACAACCCAGCAACCCTCGGGAGGGGGTGGGGCCCACAACCCAGCAACCTAGGGGGGGGGCTGGGGGGAAAAAACCAGAAACCCCCGGGGGAGCTGGGGGGAAAAACCCAGCAAACCCTCCCCGGGGAGCTGGGGGACAAAACCCCGCAACCTCGGGGAGGGTGGGCCGGGCAAACCCCCGCAAACCCAGGGGAGGGTGGGCCCAAAAACCCAGCAAACCCCGGGGGCTGGGCGACAACCCAGCAAACCCCGGGAGCCCCGGGCGAAACCCAAAAACCCAAGGGAACCCCTAGGGGGGACCCCGGCGAACGACCCCAACCTCGGGGGGCTGGGCGACAAACCCGGGAACCTTTGGGGAAACGGGGGGCAACCCAGCAACCCCCGGGGGCTTTGGGCGACAACCCCAACAACCCCCCGGGGGGGGCTTTGGGCGACAAACCCAGGGAACCCAAAAACCTCGGGGAGGGGTTTAAAACCCAACCCGGGGAACCTTTGGGGAATTTTGGGGGACAAAACCCCGGAACCTCGGGGAGCTTGGGCGACAACCCCGGCCCAAAACCTCGGGGAGCTGGGGCGGACAAACCCGGCAAAAACCTCGGGGACGGGCGAACCCCAAACCCCGGGGAAAACCCCCGGAGCTTGGGGGCGGGAACCCGGGGAAAACCCCGGGAGGGGTGGGCACAAACCCCGGGAACCTCCGGGGGGGGGCTGGGCGACAAACCCCCCCCCAAACCCCGGGGAAGGGTTTTGGGGGACAACCCCAAACCTCGGGGAGGGTGGGCGGGCAACCCGGGAACCTCCCGGGGGGGGTGGACGACAAAACCCCGGCCCAACCTCGGGGAGCTGGGCCGGGGCAAAAACCCCGGGAACCTCGGGGACTGGGGGACAACCGGCAAAAAACCCCGGGGAGCTGGGGGGACAACCCGGGGGAACCCTCCCGGGGGGCTGGGCGGGGCAAACCCCAACCCCGGGGAGCTGGGCGAAAAAAACCCGGGGCCCAAACCTTTGGGAGCTGGGCCCACAACCCGGCAACCCCCCCGGGGGGCTGGGCGACAACCCGGGGGAAACCTCCCGGGGGGGTGGGCGGGCAAAAAACCCCCGGGAAACCCCGGGGACTGGCCGAAACCCGGCCCTCGGGGAGCTGGGGGGACAAAAAACCCCGGCAAACCCTCGGGGACCTGGGCACAACCCGGGAACCCCCGGGGCTGGGGCGACAACCCCGGGCCCCTCGGGGGGGCCCGGGCGCAACCCAGCAAACCCCGGGGACTGGGCGACAAACCCAGAAACCCCGGGGAGCTGGGGGACAACCCAGCAAACCTGGGGAGCTGGGCCCACAACCCAGCACCTCGGGGAGCTGACGGCCCAACCCGGGCCCCAACCTGGGGGGCTGGGGGGACAACCCCCAAGCCACCCCTGGGGGGCTGGACGACAACCCAGCAAAACCCAGGGGGGCTGGAAAGACAACCCCGGGAACCTGGGGAGCTGGACGACAAACCCCCGCAACCTCGGGGAGGGGGGGGGCGACCAAACCGGGGGGGGGGTTTTGGGTGGGCGACACAAAAATTTCCCCATTTTTGTTAGCCTCCAAAAAAAAATTTGGGGGGAAATTTTCCCGATGGGAAAACCGAACCTTTTTCCCTTTTGGGGGAAAAAACAATTTTTTTTTTAGGTGAGGGTTTTAACGTGTTGTGAATTCATCTGCCACCGTTTTTCTGGGGCGCAATTTTTTGGGGTTTTTTTTTTTTTTTTTTGCACAAAATTGGGGGAAAAAAATTTCAAATAAACCCCCCTTTGCCCTTTCCCATATATAAAAAAAAAATAAAAAAAAAATTTCCTTTTTTCCTAAAAAAATAAAAAAAAAATTTGGGGACAGAAACGGTTAACGTAATATATTCAAAACCCAAAGGGCCCCAAAACTCAACAAAAAAAAACAGTTTCGTCCAAACCCAAAGGGAAAATTTTTTGGGGGTTTCCCTCTGGAATAAAAACCAAAAGTGGTCTAATTTCCCCGGGGCAAATCCCTATTCAAAAGCCTGCCCCCGTACGGGATGGAAAATAGGAATAAACCTAAAGTGGCTTAACACCTACTTGGGCCCGGCTGGGGCCCCCCCCCCCCCTCCGTTACCACCATCTATAGCGGGAAATGAAGGCTGTTTCCCAAACTCCTCCTAAAACCCGGCTATTAAAACCCCCCAGGGCCCTTTGGGAAAAATCCTTTAAACCCAAATGTTTTGCCTAACCCAAACCCTCCACGGCACTTAAATTTTTTTTTGTTGTTGGGGTTGTGGGGGGAGGTGCGGCCTTGGTCCCGGGGGGTGAGGAACGGGGCTTTGGGGGTGGGGGGGCCCCCAGAAGGGTGAGGGGGGGGGGCCAAAGGGGGGGAGGGGGTGAAGGGGTAGGCCCTTTAAAAAAAAAAAAAAGGGGGGGGGGGCGCAAAAAAAACAAAAAAAAGGGGGGGTAAGGGGTGGGGGGGGGGGGGGGGTGTTTTGTGGAACTGGGCAAAACGGGGCAAAAAGGGGGGAGGGGAAAGGGGGGGCCAGGGGCTCTCCGGCCCCCCCCTGAGTTTCAAGGCCCCCGGGGTTCCCGGGCCGGGCCCGTCATCGTTTCTTGGTGGAGGTTGTTCCGCCGGTGGGGCCCCCCCGGGGCCCCGGGCCCCGCATGGTGGGGCCCCCGGGAAACTTCCAGGGGGTTGGGGCTTGGGGGGTTCAGGGTGGGGGGGGCACAGGGGGGTGGATGGGGCCCCCAAAACACCCGGGGGCAAGGGGTTTGGGGGGGGGCCAACAAGGCCCCACAGGAGCTAAGGCCCCCAAAGGGGACAAAAATTCAAATTACCAAAGAGGCGCTTGAAAAACATTCCAAAAAAACCACAGTTGGTGTTTGCCTTTTAAGGAAGGGGGTGGGGAAAAATTCTAAAGGGGTAACCCCACCCAACAATGGGGGAAGGGGGGGGGTGGGGTTAAGAAATGAAAGGGGTTTTTTGGGGGGGTTTGGGGAAAAGTTTTCTAAAAAAAGGGTTCCCCCAAACCAAAACACACCCTTTACAAAAAAAGGGGGTGGTTTAAAAAATTAAAGGTTTTTTGGGGGGGGGGTGTGGGAAAAGATTTTTGCCCCCCAAAAAAGGGGTGGGGGCCTCCCCCGGGGGGGAAAAACCTGGGGCACAAAAGGGTGGGAAGATTATGAATTGGGTTTAAAAGGGGGGGAAAAAAGATTCCCAGAGAGGGTTTTTTTCCTCACCAAACACGGGCCCCCGACCACAGGGGGGGTTAAAAAAAATTTTGGGAAAGGGGTTTAGAGGGGGGGGGAAAAGATTTCTAACAAGGGGGGAAACCTTTAACCCAAAAACACCCTGACACACAATTGGTTTAAAAAATTTGAAATTTTTAAAAAGTGTGGGGAAAAGATTTCTAGGAAGGGTCCCTCCACCAAACCCCACCCTGGAAACCAAAAACATTTGGGGTTTAAAAATTATGGGGAAATGGGTTTTGGGGTGGGGGGAAAAGGTTTTTAAAATACCCTTTTGAAACCCCCAACAAAAACCCCCCTTTAGGGAAAAAGGCTTGGGGGGTTGAAAATTATATTTTGTAAAAAATGGGTTTTTTGACAAAGGGTGATTTCCAAAAAAACCCCAATTGGGAAAGGTTTCATTTTGAAGGGGGTGTGTTTTTTTGGACAAAATTTTGGGGTTTGGACCCGGGTGCCTTTTGGTGGGTGTTTGTTGTTTTGGCAATGGTGTTTTGTAAAACCCTTTTACCTTAAAGGGATCTTTAATTTTTTTTTTTTTTTTTTTTTTTTTTTTTATTTAAAGGGGCTTAAATAATGTTTTTTGGGTTCTGTTTGGGGTTCCACGGGGGTAAAAACCCTCTGTGCCTGGGTTGGGGGGCCTGGGAAAACCAAGGGGGGATATTTTTTGGGTTGGGAAGGGGGCGAGAGCGGCGGGGCATTTGTCCCCCCGCCCTGCTTTCCCAGAACAACAACAAACCCAATGGGGGGCCAAAAATATCAAACCCCTTTGCTTCAAAATTTATTCACTGGGGGTTTGGGGGGGAACCCACATTTTTTCCCCCGATCTTCCCCCCAAAACTTTTCCCCACTAACGGGGGAAATCAAAGGGTTCACACCTAAACACCCTCCCGGGGGAAAAAAACCAACCCCAAAAAAAAACAGGACGGGGTTGGGGCCCTGGGAAAAAAGGCCCGCCAATACCTTGCCCCGGCTATCATTTGGGCCCCATCATGAAAACCCGGGTGTAGTTAAATACACGGGAAAAAAATCACTCAATTTAAATTTTTGTTGGGGCCCCCTGGGTTTTTTTTTACCCCCTCCCCACCGGGTTTCAGGACTAAACCCCGTGTAAGTCCCCACCCCGGGCCCCTTTTAGCTTCCTTATTTTCTTATGTTCCCTTTTGTTACGAAGGCCCGGCCTGCCGGGACTTGGGGGGGACAAGGCAAAAAGGGGGCCCTTCGCTTGGGACCATTTTTATAGACTGTGCGTACCCCAAATATTTCGTAACCAAAAAAGTTGTTTCGGGACAAACCCAAAAAGGGGGTTGTTTCCCTTAACCAAAAAAGGGTTGGGTTTCCCTACCCCAGTTTGATTTTGGGGAAAACCCCAAAAAATTGTTTCCCTACACCCTAGTTTCGGGTTAACCCCAAAAATTGTTTCGTACACCCCAAAAGGTTTTGTATACCAAAAATTTTTCGTACACCAATAGTTTCGTTACCAAAAATTGTTTCCCTACCCAGTAGAAATTTGTATACCAAAAATTGTTTCGGACACCCTAGATTCGTATACCAAAAAGTTGTTTCGTACCCATAGATTTTGGGAAACCAAAAAAATCCCTTTTGTACCCCCGATTTGATTCCGGGGAAAACCAAAAAGGTTTTTTCGTAAAAGCAAAAAAGTTGTTAAGGGGGAAAAAAAAAAAACAAATTTTGGGGTTTTTATACCCAAAAAGTCGTTTCGGGCCACCAATTTGATTCGTATTAAACCCAAAAAATCGTTTTTTGGGGGGACAAACCCGTTAGCTTCGGATACCAAAAAGTCGTTTTCGGTAAAAACCCGTAGATTCGTATCCAAAAAGTAGGTTTTCGGGACAAACCCGTAAATTTTGGGATACCCAAAAAAGGGCGGGTTTTGTAAAAACCGTAGATTTTGGGATAACCAAAAAGTCCCCTTTCGGGGACAAAACCCGTAGATTCGGGAAAAACCAAAAAATCGGGTTTTGGGGAAAAACCATTGATTTGGGACACCAAAAATTCGTTTTCGTACACCCGGGGAGAAATTTGTATCCCCCAAAAAATTTTTTTTGTACCCAAAAAAAAGTCGTTTTCGGTTACACCCCGTAGATTTTTGTCCCCCAAAAAAAATCGTTTTTCGGGGGGAAAACCAGTAATTCGTTTCAAAAAACCAAAAAAGGGCGGGTTTCGTAAAAACCCTTTTAAATTTGTAAAAAAACCCAAAAGTTGTTTCGGGGACAAACCCGTAGAAAAAGGGGGGCACCAAAAAGGTTTTTTTCGGGGGACACCAAAAAGGGGGTTTTTGCCGGGGGACAAAAAACCAGGTAGGGGGCGTACACCAAAAAAATTTTTTTTCGTACCCAGTTAATTCTTTCAAAACCAAAAAATTGTTTCGTACAAAAAATTGAAAAATTTTAACCAAAAAGGGGGTTTTTTTCGTAACAAAAACCCTTGGTTCGGAAAAAATCAAAAAGTCGTTTTTGGGACACCAAAAAGTTTTGTAACCCCCAGTTTTATTCGTACACCAAAAAATGTTTCGTAAAAACCCCGGGGTTGGGGGTTTTGTACACCAAAAAAATGTTTCGTACACCCGTTATTCGTACACCAAAAAGTGTTTTTGTACGCCCCGTTGGGTTCTAACCCCCAAAAAGTGGGTTTTGGGGACACCAAAAGGGGGTCGTTGCGTAAAAAACCATTGATTCGTAAAAACCAAAAACCCCTTTCATAACAAGTTTGATTCCCCTTTTAAAACCCCAATTTTTTTTTTTTGGGACAACCAAAAAATCGTTTCGGGACATCAAAAAAGGGCGTTTTCCCTACACCAGTTGATTTGGGAAACCAAAAAGTTTTTTTTGTAAACCAAAAAGTCGTTTCCGGGGATCCCAAAAAAATGTTTTGGTACATCAAAAAGTCGTTTCGGGATCCCAAAATAAAAGTGTATTTCCAAAAAATTTGTTTCGTACACCAAA
This sequence comes from Chionoecetes opilio, assembly GCA_016584305.1. Lineage (NCBI taxonomy): Eukaryota > Metazoa > Arthropoda > Malacostraca > Decapoda > Majidae > Chionoecetes > Chionoecetes opilio. The sequence continues at coordinate 45,674 of JACEEZ010018919.1, read as the reverse complement.
AAAAAGGGGCCGGGGGTTTTGTACCCAGTAGATTTTGTATACCAAAAAATCGTTTCGTAAAACCCCTAATTTCGTATACCAAAAAAATCGGGGTTTCCGGGGCAAACCCGTAGAAATTTGGTTTTCCCCAAAAAATTTTTTTCGTACCCAAAAAATCGTTTCGTAAAAACCCCCTAGATTTTGTACAACCAAAAAAATTGTTTTCCCCTAAAACCAAAAAAGTGTTTCGTACACCGAAGTCGTAATACCAAAAAAATCGTTTCGTACCCCCATTAGATTCGTACCACCAAAAAGTGTTTTTTGGGAGTTTAATATGGGAAAATACATCGTTTTTGAACACCTCCAAAGGGGTCAGGGGTTGAAATTGACTAAATAAGTTTTCGGAACGAAAACCAGGTAAATTTTAAAGAAAAAAAAACCAAAACCTGGACGGGGAAAAAATTTTGTGTAAAAACCCCCCTGTCACCCCATAGTTTGGGGGCCCCGGCCCCAAAACTGGCTGGGGGTGGGGGGGGCGGGCCCGGGGGGGGGGGGGGCCTCACGGTGCGCCCCCGTTACCTTTCCGGGTTGTAAACCCGGGCGTGGAGATCTCCCCTTGGCCAAAATGGGCGAGGACTGCGCGGGCCTTTTTTCCCGAGACAAAATGAACAAATTGGGGTTTTCCTGGGCCTAAAAATATGTTGGGGGCCTTTTTTAGAAAGGAGGGTATTTTTTTTTTTCCAAAAAAACCCGTTAAAAAAAAAAATTTTTTTTTATATTATTATTTACCCCCGGGCCAATTTCCCGTGGGTCCCCCGGGTCCACTGTTTTAAACAATGTTTCCCCCATAGACAAAAACACTAAACTTGTCCCCAAAGGGAAAAATAGTCCCTGTCTCCAAAAAACCAGGGAATTGACGGAAGGGTACCAAAACCCAAAATGTGCCCCCTTGTAATGGTTTGATGCTTTAGTTCCCGGGAAAACTTTTTTTGTCCCAGGTTGGGGGGTTCGGGTTTTTGGGCTTTTACGGGGTTTATATTCGTTTTTTTACTCCAACCTTTAAAAAAAAAAACCCTGCAGTTTTATGGGGTCGCACACGCTGACAAGGGTACACCCGCGTTTGGGGCTGGCCCCCCTTTCCCCACTCGGCCCCGCCCGTGCATGGTGGCAGCAGAGGAGTCCCCACGCTGCTGTCAGTGACTTTCAATTAAATCACTGCAGCCATGAGTGGCATGACGGGCATCACCGTGCCAGCACTCGACTGGGACGCTGAGGACCTGCCCACGGCTTTCCGGCGCTTTCGCAAACTATGTGAACCACGTCTTCAATGGGCCGCTTGCGGAACAAAACGAGGAGGCTAAAGCTTCGTACCTTATGCTGTGGCTCGGGCCTGTTGGAATAGAACTATTGGAAACATTTAGTTTAACGGAAAAACAGAAAAAGGAAGTGAAGTGTATCCTCGATCGTTTTGAGACCCACTGTGCACCGAAAACAAACTTTCGTCTGGCTCGTTACAACTTGACGAAGCTGAAGCAACATGAAAGTGAGTCCCACGACAACTTTATCGCACGTCTGTGGATACAAGCCGACAAGTGTAAATTTGGGAGCTCTAAGTATGAAAGAATTCTTGAACAGTTAATAGCCGGTGCTACACACGAGAAAGTGCAGGAAAAACTGCTAGCTAAGGACGAAAAGTTCACCTTAGATAACGCCATTGACTTGTGTCGTACATTCGAGGCCAACAAAGCCCACATGGCAGAGTTCGTAAGTGAAAAGCCTCAAATTAATGCTGTTCGAACCTCAACAGTGAATCGTGGTGGTCCGCAGGCAGCAGCACAAATGGATTGTTCATACTGCGACCGAACTCACGGTTACGATCGCTCCCAGTGCCCTGCTCGCAGATCAATTTGCAGTTATTGTGGGAAGATGGGACATTGGGCAGCCGTGTGTCGGGGGAAGCGGTATCAAAACCGTGAACAGTCCTTCCCTTCTGTGCCTCCGCCACCATCCCCTCGTGAGTATCGAAGCGTGATACGCAGACCACAGCCTCACCGAGCCATCCATGAAGTATTGGCCACAGCTGTAAGTGATGAGGAACAGTTGATGTTCGATTCTGTCCGCATATGCAGCAACACAACCACGGGGGTAAGAAAAGAGGCATTTGTTGACGTCCATGTTACCATCCCCAGGCAGCCAGGCAGCCACAGTAAGCACGCCAAGATTGATACAGGTGCAGATGGTAACATACTACCCTTACGCTGCTATAAAATGTTGCCGCCAGGATTATCGCTGCAGAAGGAGAACATACGGATTTCAGCCTACAATGACTACCAGATACCTCACCATGGCTCTGTAACCATGAACATACAGCATGGCTCCTGTGAGTGTGTGACAAAATTTTATGTCGTTGAAACAGACGTTGTTATTATACTTGGCCTGCCGACGTGTGAACAGCTTGGTGTGGTCACTATCCATACTCACGACGCTAAGAATCCGGCACCGCATAAAATGGCGGCTGTCACACACCAGTTAAACGAGCCAATTAGAACCACTGAATACCTACGCCAACTCTACCCCGACTGTTTCGAGGGTCTTGGCCAGTTCAATGGTACTGCACACATAGAGTTGGACCCCAGTGTCCGGCCTGTCGTTCACGCCCCACGAAAATGCCCCATACACCTTCGTAAAGACTTGGAAAAGGAATTGGATCGCATGCTGAAATTAGGAGTGATAGCAAAAATGGATGAACCAACAGAGTGGGTTTCTAGCCTCGTCGTCGCTCGAAAAGCTAACGGCTCATTACGTGTGTCTCTTGACCCCAAAGACCTGAATAGAGCCACCCAACGGCCTCATCACCGCTTAATAACCCCGGAAGAAGTCACACACCAGTTATCCGGCTCCACCTTGTTCACGAAATTGGATGCACTCTCCGGGTATTGGTGTGTAGTGCTCGACGAAGAGTCCAGTAAAGCCACGACCTTCAACACACCGTTTGGAAGGTACCGCTTTATAAGGATGCCGTTTGGGTGGTGTGGCTCTCAAGATGTATTTCAGAAGAAAGTGGACGAAATACTGAACGGGTTGAGGGGTAATCAGCATTGCAGACGACATTTGTGTTCACGGGAAGGACCAAATCGAGCACGACCAACGGCTACACCAGTTAATGATGAGAGCACGAGAGCGTGGGCTTGTGTTAAACTTTTCTAAGTGTCACGTAGGGCTGAAGGAAGTGACTTTCTTCGGACACTGCTACCACTCGTCAGGAGTTTCACCAGACTCCTCAAAAATATCAGCTATTCAGTCACTAACGGCGCCAACAACAGCGCAGGGACTACGTTCATTCCTTGGCCTGTGCACCTACGTTTCAAGTTACATCCCACGATTCTCAGACTTAACACATCGCCTGCGGCAACTGCTCAAAGAAGATGCAATCTACCAATGGTCTCACGAGCATCAGTCTGACTTCGAAATGTTAAAAAGCACCATATCAGCCGAGACAACACTGTTTCATTACCGCCCAGAGTTACCTGTTAACGTCGAGGTGGACGCATCGAGTATCGCTATCGGTGCCGTTTTGCAGCAGGATGGGCGGCCGGTGTGCTACACATATAAAAGCCTCACAGAGACGGAACAACGATACGCAAATATAGAACGTGAGATGCTGGCGGTCGTCTTCGGATGTGAGCGATTTCGCACCTACCTATACGGTCGGCCATTCACTGTGACAACGGACCATAAACCCCTCGAAATGGTCACCCAAAAGTCATTAAATAGTGCCCCAGCTCGGTTGCAGCGCATGCTACTACGGCTCTTGGAATACGATGTCACCGTGCGGTACAAGCCAGGCCGTATGATGCTCGCTTCGGACGCACTTTCACGCCTCCCTGCCGACCGTGGGGCCCGTCCCGATGAACATGGAAGTGCGTGTCGACCTTCTTCACTTCTCACCGGAGCGACTAGAGGAGCTACGGCGCGCAACAGCAAGTGACGAGGTACTATCACTGGTGCGACGCATTATTGTGGATGGATGGCCGGATCGGCGGTGCCAGTTCAACCCACAGATACGCGACTACTGGAGTGTGAGGGACTCGTTGGTGATAGATGACGGCGTCATACCGAAGGGGAACGCGGCCGTCATACCGAAGCTACTACGTGCGTGGTACATCGATAAGCTCCATGATGGTCACCGGGGGCGCGTGAAAATGGAACTCCGTGCCAAGGACGCCGTGTATTGGCCCGGGATGCGTAACGACATCGAGTGTAAAGTAAACGCCTGCCAACCCTGCCAGTTCACCCGCCCAGCAAACGACTGCATGGAGCTAACACCGGATCACCAGCATCCAGTACCCCAGGGGCCGTGGCAAGATGTCAGTACAGACCTGTTTTACTACAACAGTCATAATTATATTCTTGTAGTTGATCATTATTCCTCCTATGTATTTGTAGATAAATTGACAGGGACGACCAGCCGCGACGTAATAGAGATACTGATGCAGCTATTCGCAGAACATGGCTCGCCAACAACCCTCTACTCAGACAACGGACCGCAATTTGACAGCCGTGAGTTTGCCAACTTTGCCGCAAGATTTGAGTTCCGGCACACCACATCCTCGCCGCTACACCCACAGAGCAACGGCATCGCTGAACGTCAGGTACGGATCGTGAAAGATTTATTAAAAAGAAGTAATGGCAACGACGCATTTTACAGAGGATTACGCTCGCTTAGAAGCACGCCCTTGGACGCACACCTGCCATCACCTGCCGAGATGCTGCTCGGGAGGAAGGTGGACACCGTTCCGCGGGGCGCCTGTGGTGGGCAGCCGAACCACCGTGAGCAGCTCGAGCGGCGCCGGGAACAACAACGACTCAACTTTAACGCGCGCTTTCAACGTCATACGCCTGTACGGGCGTTCCATGTTGGGGATCCTGTATTGGTCCGTAATGCGAGAGCAAACGAGTGGCAGCCCGCTACAGTCGTAGATAAGCATCACACCCCTGCATCATACATCGTACAACCAAAGCCTGCAAGGGAAGTCAATCCACCCGAGACGAGTGACGGCGAAACGGCAACAGAGGACAGGATGCACACGCCTCCCGCGTGGCGGAGGGAAGCGATGCCTTCACGCCGCACCGCCCAGATGATCCGTCCTGACCCTGTAAGGACACGCTCGGGTCGTATCGGCCGCCCTCCAGAACGTCTACAGTATTAATTTTTATGTATGGTTCACTTATGTTTAAACCTTTGCATTGCATGTTTTAAGGGGATTAGAGTTTCAAGATAGATTTTGTGTTCGCTATATTTTGAGCTTCAAACCTAAAGTATTTTGATTTCTTAGTCGTAGGCATATGACTTTATTGAATGTTTTATGTACTTCTTTTAAAATTGAGAAGGGAGATGTAATGGTTTGATGCTTCAGTTCGAAGCTTTGTTTGTCATAGTGTTCGGGGATTCAGTTTAGGGCTTCACGGTTCATATTCGTGTTTACTCCATACCTTGAGAAAATAAACCGTGCAGTTATGCCTCGCACACGCTGACAGCTACACCTGCGTTTGTCTTGCCTCCTCCTCCCTCGGCCCTGCCCATGACACCCCGCCCCGCCCCGCCCCGCATTGCCCAGCCGCCGAGTGGTCCGCCCCGCCCCGAGGATTAGTACCCTAACCTCACCTCACCTAACGGATGGGCTCTGGGATATAATGGACGAGAACTGCGCGCTCGCTACCTCCGTTACCACTTGGGTTTTCTATATTCTTATAGCCTCTTTTTAAAGCTCCCTAATGACTCCGCACTAACTACCCCGTGACTGAGTCCATTCCAATCATTGTTTCCAATCATGTGTTTTGATGTTTTGAATTAATCTGTTAAACGTTTCTGTCGCAAATATATATTTTTTTTTCTTCCAAAAATTAAAATTAAATGCAAATAATTGAACCGAACCGAACCTTGACCTAAAAAAAAAAAAAAAAAAAAAAAAAAAAAAATTGCGACAAATGGTTAACATATTTATTATAAACACGTCAAAACTCAACAGAAAAAAAACAGTTTCGTCCACCAAAGGAAATTCGGTGTTCATCTGGAATAATACCATAATGTGGTCTAATCCCGGGACAAATCCCTATTCACAGCCTGCCCTGTACGTGATGGAACTATAGGAATAAACCTAAAGTGGCGTAACAGCCTACTGGCCTGGCTGGACCCCCCCCCCCCTCCGTTACCCCATCTATAGCGTAAGTGAAGGCTGTTTCTAAACTCATCCTAACCTGGCGTATTAACCTCCTAGCCTTGGAATGAATCCTAAACCTAAATGTTAGCCTAACCCAAACCTCCACGTGCACTTATTCTTTTTGTTGTTGTGTTGTGGCAGTGCTCAGGCCTGTCTGGCCGTTGAAGGGGGTGCCTAGGTAAACTGGGGGGAGGCTGCCATGGGTGAGGAGACCCCGGCGACAAGGTCA
>JACEEZ010018919.1:20000-34526 GCA_016584305.1 Chionoecetes opilio | reverse complement strand
GGCGTCAGCGCCAAACCATGCTTCAAGTTATCGGCAGTTTTCACTATCTAGATATTTTTGCATTGCTATGTACCGTATACCATCAGAACCAAGAAAGTCAGCTGATTACGAATATGTGATCAAAAATTAAATGGGAGAAATGGTCGGGAAATTGCAGCGAGTTGAAGACAAAAAAGTGAGAAAAATGTTTATACACTATTTCTTTTTGCTATATTTTTTAGAATACAAAAAGGTTTTCGTATCTTTTTCTTGCTTATGATATGCAGAAATGTGTCATGAAGATGATAGTTGGGTCAGTTTTTTTAAACCTCCTGTGGCTATTTCATAATTTCGAGTGAGAGTACACGATATGCAGAAAACATGACTCTCACTTTGAAATCAGGAAGCGCGCTGACCGCCGAACAAAACCGTTCGTGTGGACACAACCCTGGCAACGGCGCTTCCCGTCGCAAGCACCGACGGCAAGCACCGACGGCAAGCGCCGACGGTGGTGAGTGGTAGTGTGGACGGGGCTTAAGCGAGAAGGTGTCCGGTGTCAAATGAAAGTAATGAAAGAAAGAAAAGTGTGAGGCTACAACAACCTTACTAGAGGAGGGAGAGGCTATAGTGGGAGAGTATTTGTTCGGAGAGAGGGAATGTGGAAGAAGCAAAAAGAACAATCAACAGTTTTTGGATGACCAGAGAAAATAAGAAGAAAGAAAAGAAAGAAACTAATAAGATAGAATAAGAGAAGACAATTCATTAAAGACCCAGACAGCAAGAAGAAACACGTGAGGGAGTGCCGGTAAAAAAGGCCTGACTCCCGACCAACAACTGAACTGTCAAGCTCAAGCTCGCGACGACCGTCAAACCAAAACAAACCGTCAGACCGAGGAAGCTAATAAGCAGTAATGGCCCCAACGGCTCGCTCTCGCAACCCCCACACCAGGAAGGAGCTGCAGAGAGAGATACAGAAGAGACAAGGCACCGGGAGAGACAAGTAAGGCGGAGATGAACTGAAAGGGCTGCAGTCAGTTCGTACACCAGTAGATTCGTACACACAAAAAGTTGTTTCGTAGTCTATATGAAGCTATAATAGTTTCGTACACTCAGTTCAGAGTTGAAGTCTTCTAGTTGTAGATGTAATATTATTTTTGGGGTCCAGGGCGGGGGTAATGTAGGGGGGAGGGGGCGTTGAAGGGGGCATCTCTCCCATTCTATAATAACGTGTTAGAGGTATCTGAAGGGATCTGTGAAGGTCTGGAGGAAATATAACACTAATAAGGGCGGGGAAGGACTAGAATTTTACCGGTGCCAGAAATGGTGACAATGTTGGTTACAGGGAGTTTCGTACACAAGTTATTTCGTACCCAGGTTTTGTTAGTTGGGTTAATTTATAGTTGCACCCAACCAACGATTTTCTGATGCGCCTTATGTTTTTCTGGTGTGTTTTTATGTGTTGTGAATGAATCTGGTAACCGTTCCTGTCGCTATTTTTTTTTTTTTTTTATTTTGGAAAAAAAAAAAAAAAAAAAAAAAAAAAAAAAAAACCCAAACCTAACCTAACATTTACCTATACCTAACCTAACCTTTACCTACCCCCCCCCCCCAAAAAAAAGTGACAGAAACGGTTAGCAGATTCATTCAAAACACATAAAAACACACCAGAAAAACATAAGGCGCATCAGAAAATCGTTGGTTGGGTGAAACTATAAATTATCCGTTAGTTGTTTCGTACGATTTCAAGTCTCTCCGGCCCCTGGTCACTCCGGCCCTCCGTCACTCCGGCCCCCCACCCTGGTCACTCCGGCCTACCACCCTGGTCACTCCGGCCGCCAATAAAATATGAAGCTATGTTGGTGGAAACTGGAAAGTGATATTGCTTATTCTGCAATGCTGCCACACACCAACACCAGTACTTTAGATTGGCTATAAGGAACATAGTAATAGGCTTTCACATCATTAATTTATTACGTACCATAGATAACAGTAAAGTCGCCAGGACAACGTTTTTTTCTGTTTACCTAGGTGTGGTGGCGTTAATAGTTACATTTGTACATCCATGATTTCAGGACAGTTAGAAGGGGCTATCTGGAGAGTGTGTGTCATTTTGTGTCTTCATCTGTGTCATAGTAGGGCTATAAATGAACAAATTACAAAAATATCTACAAAGTGGCTACCAACAGTAGAGTCGCCATCTAGTGTTTATTTACTGTAGGAACTACCACGGAACTGGGGTTTTACAGGAACTACCACGTGTAGGCCTCGCGGCCTCTTGTAGCTTCCTTATTTTCTTATGTTCTTATGTACTGAGTGTCGTACCGCTGTCGTCGTTGCCCGAAAAAAAACCGCGTAGCGAAGTTGTAAACCGTCTATACTTGCAGATACAAAGCATAAAACAATGCTGAAACAGGGTAGATTATACAGTCATGATATAAACTACTGTGTATCATCTTCAGTGGCACGTAAAAATCAGTAGTGATGCTATAATTCGAAATATTTGGTGGCTGGCGACATGACTGCAGGTGGCGACTTTACTGTTATCTACGGTAGTGTTTAGTGTCCTCCCGCTGTCGTCGTCGTCCGAAAAAAAACGAGTAGTGAAATTTGAAACCGTAAATACTAGCAGCTACAAAGCATAAACAACGCTGAAACAGGGTAGATTATACAGTCATGATATAAACTACTGTGTATCATCTTCAGGGGCACAGACACAGCAGTAGTGAGGCTATTTACACAAACTTACATACCGGTAGTCATTGACACAAAATATATCTGTATATAAAAATATGTACGTAAACTGTACGTAAATAAATCCAGAATCAATTGCAGTGGTTATTATATTTTAATTACGGGTTCAATCTGTATTTATTGTACGTAAATAAATCCAGAATCAATTCCAGTGGTTATTATATTTTAATTACGGGTTCAATCTGTATTTATTGTACGTAAATAAATCCAGGATCAATTGCAGTGGTTATTATATTTTAATTACGGGTTCAATCTGTATTTATTGTACGTAAATAAATCCAGAATCAATTCCAGTGGTTATTATATTTTAATTACGGGTTCAATCTGTATTTATTGTACGTAAATAAATCCAGGATCAATTCCAGTGGTTATTATATTTTAATTACGGGTTCAATCTGTATTTATTGTACGTAAATAAATCCAGAATCAATTGCAGTGGTTATTATATTTTAATTACGGGTTCAATCTGTATTTATTGTACGTAAATAAATCCAGGATCAATTGCAGTGGTTATTATATTTTAATTACGGGTTCAATCTGTATTTATTGTACGTAAATAAATCCAGAATCAATTGCAGTGGTTATTATATTTAATTACGGGTTCATCTGTATTTATTGTACGTAAATAAATCCAGATCATTCCAGTGGTTATTATATTTTAATTACGGGTTCAATCTGTATTTATTGTACGTAAATAAATCCAGAATCAATTCCAGTGGTTATTATATTTTAATTACGGGTTCAATCTGTATTTATTGTACGTAAATAAATCCAGGATCAATTGCAGTGGTTATTATATTTTAATTACAGGTTCAATCTGTATTTATTGTACGTAAATAAATCCAGGATCAATTGCAGTGGTTATTATATTTTAATTACAGGTTCAATCTGTATTTATTGTACGTAAATAAATCCAGAATCAATTCCAGTGGTTATTATATTTTAATTACGGGTTCAATCTGTATTTATTGTACGTAAATAAATCCAGAATCAATTGCAGTGGTTATTATATTTTAATTACGGGTTCAATCTGTATTTATTGTACGTAAATAAATCCAGGATCAATTCCAGTGGTTATTATATTTTAATTACGGGTTCAATCTGTATTTATTGTACGTAAATAAATCCAGGATCAATTCCAGTGGTTATTATATTTTAATTACGGGTTCAATCTGTATTTATTGTACGTAAATAAATCCAGGATCAATTCCAGTGGTTATTATATTTTTATCAATTTTTTTTTTAGCATACGCCATAGACCACGGTATACAGTGGTCTATGCATACACATAAGCATCAAGCTCAAGCATACGTTTTTTTAAAGTATCTAGATTAACACTAACAATGTACACACTTCATGGGCCCGAACACGCAGACACATACACTCAGCTCTGGGAGGCCGCAGTGACTAGGGTTGAACCTCTGAGAGGCCGGAGTGACTGGGGCCGGAGAAACTAGGGGCCGGAGTGACTGGGGCCGGAGTGACGGGCCGGAGAAACTAGGGGCCGGAGTGACTGGGGCTGGAGAAACTAGGGGCCGGAGAAACTAGGGGCCGGAGTGACTGGGGCCGGAGTGACTGGGGCCGGAGTGACGGGCCGGAGTGACGGGCCGGAGAAAACTAGGGGCCGGAGTGACTGGGGCCGGAGAAATAGGGGCCGGAGTGACTGGGCCGGAGAAACTAGGGGCCGGAGTGACGGGCCGGAGAAAACTAGGGGCCGGAGTGACTGGGGCCGGAGAAACTAGGGGCCGGAGTGACTGGGCCGGAGAAAACTAGGGGCCGGAGTGACTGGGGCCGGAGAAAACTAGGGGCGGAGTGACTAGGGCCGGAGAAACTAGGGGCTGGAGTGACTGGGGCCGGAGAAAACTAGGGGCCGGAGTGACTGGGGCCGGAGAAACTAAGGGCCGGAGTGACTGGGGCCGGAGAAACTAGGGGCTGGAGTGACTGGGGCCGGAGAAACTAGGGGCCGGAGTGACTGGGGCCGGAGAAACTAGGGGCCGGAGTGACTGGGGCCGGAGAAACTAGGGGCCGGAGTGACTGGGGCCGGGAGAAACTAGGGGCCGGAGTTATGGGGCCGGAGAAACTAGGGGCCGGAGTGACTGGGGCCGGAGAGAAACTAGGGGCCGGAGTGACGGGCCGGAGAAAACTAGGGCCGGAGTGACTGGGGCCGGAGAAACTAGGGGCCGGAGTGACGGGCCGGAGAAACTAGGGCCGGAGTGACTGGGGCCGGAGAGAAACTAGGGCCGGAGTGACTGGGGCCGGAGAAACTAGGGGCCGGAGTGACTGGGGCCGGAGAAACTAGGGGCCGGAGTGACTGGGGACGGAGAAACTAGGGCCGGAGTGACTGGGGCCGGAGAAACTAGGGGCCGGAGTGACGGGCCGGAGAAACTAGGGGCCGGAGTGACGGGCCGGAGTGACTGGGGCCGGAGAAACTAGGGGCCGGAGTGACTGGGGCCGGAGAAACTAGGGGCTGGAGTGACTGGGGCTGGAGAAACTAGGGCCGGAGTGACTGGGGCCGGAGAAACTAGGGGCCGAGAAACTAGGGCCGGAGTGACTGGGGCCGGAGAAACTAGGGGCCGGAGTGAGGGCCGGAGTGACTGGGGCCGGAGAAACTAGGGGCCGGAGTGACTGGGGCCGGAGAAACTAGGGGCCGGAGTGACGGGCCGGAGTGACGGGCCGGAGTGACTGGGGCCGGAGAAACTAGGGGCTGGAGTGACTGGGGCCGGAGAAACTAGGGCCGGAGTGACTGGGCCGGAGAAACTAGGGGCCGGAGTGGACTGGGGCTGGAGAAACTAGGGGCTGGAGTGACTGGGGCCGGAGAAATAGGGCCGGGTGACTGGGGCTGGAGAAACTAGGGGCCGGAGAAACTAGGGCCGGAGTGACTGGGGCCGGAGAAACTAGGGGCCGGAGTGACTGGGGCCGGAGAAACTAGGGGCCGGAGTGACTGGGGCCGGAGAAACTAGGGGTCAGAGTGACTGAGGCCGGAGAAACTAGGGGCCGGAGGGACTGGGGCCGGAGAAACTAGGGGCCGGAGTGACTGGGGCCGGAGAAACTAGGGGCCGGAGTGACTGGGGCCGGAGTGACTTGTTCCCGTTTTGTACCCAGATTTTGAGTTTTTTCGTACATACCTGGTGTCGTTTCGTAACTCTAGTAATCAAGCTCATCTCTGAGCGAGTGTACGAAACGACTATGGTTTCATATAGACAAGACAATATGGTGTACGAATCTACTGGTGTACGAAACCGGTACATTTCCAGATAAACACTGAACTTCCTTTGGTGGACGAAACTTTTTTTTTTTTTCTGGTGTTCTGTGTGAATTAACCTGCTAACCGTTTCTGTCGCAATTTTTTTTTTTTTTTTTTTTTAAGGTAGATAATTTTTTTTTTTTTTTTTTTTTTTTTTTTTTTTTTTTTTTATAAATATATATAGTTAGGTAAAGGTTAGGTTAGGTTAGGTTTAGGGTTTTTTTTTTTTATTCTTTTTTCTATAAAGTTAGGTAAAGGTTTGGTTAGGTTTAGGTTCTTTTTTTTTTTTTTTTTTTTTTTTTTGTCATTTGCAAAAAAAAAAAAATCCTGTCGCAATTCACTATTTTTTTTTTTTTTGTCATTTGGAACAAAAATGACAAAAAAAAAAAAATTAACCTAACCTAACCTAACCTAACCTTTACCTAACCTTTACCTAACCTAACCTAACCTTTACCTAACCTAACCTAACCTAACCTAACCTAACCTAACCTAACCTAACCTAACCTAACCTAACCTAACCTAACCTAACCTAACCTTTACCTAACTAAATAAATAAAAATAAAAAAACATTTGCGACATAACTGTCACCGTAGATAACATGAAGTCGCCAGGTGCCAAATATTAAGAATTATAGCATCACTACTGATTTTTATGTGCCACTGAAGATGATACACAGTAGTTTATATCATGACTGTATAATCTACCCTGTTTCAGCGTGTTTTATGCTGTATCTGCAAATATAACTGTTGCGCATTTTGCTTCTCACGTTTTTCTTCGCGCGATGACAGACAGTAAACAATAGCTTTTCGGGCGGCAGGACACAGACTTGCCAGATCTTTCAAACTTGAATAGAACTTATTTTCACGTTGGCAGAGGAATTTTTATATATCCAAGCATCTTCCACAGCTAATATATATAGAGACTTGTTTTACTTTACCTCTAATTTCCCTGAATTCCCCAGAGTGGCGACTCAACTGTTGGGTTAAAATACTAGCTGGCGACTTTACTGTAGTAGGTATAGTGAGGTCGCCACTCGGTTTTAGTTTTTGTCATTTGTTCATTTATAGCCCTACTATGACACAGATGAAGACACAAAATGACACAGACTCTCCAGATAGCCCCTTCTAACTGTCCTGAAATCATGGATGTACAAATGTAACTATTAACGCCACCACATGTCTGTAAATAACAAAGAAACGTAGAACTGGCGACTTCACTGTTATCTACGGTAACCGTTTCTGTCGCAATTTTTTTTTTTTTTTTTTTTTTTTTAGGTAGATAAAAGATTTTTTTTTTTTTTTTAAAGTTGGGTTTATTTTTTTTTTTTTTTTTTTTTTTTTTTTTTTTTTTTTTGTCATTTGCAAAAAAAAAAAATAATAATCCTGTCGCAATTCACTATTTTGTTTTGTTTTTGTCATTTGGAACAAAAAAACAAATTTAACCTAACCCTTACCTAACCTAACCTAACCTTTACCTAACCTAACCTAACCTTTACCTAACCTAACCTAACCTTTACCTAACTAAATAAACAAAAAAAATAGTGATTTGGGACAGAAACAGTTAGCAGATTCATTCAAAAAACATCAGAACTCACCAAAAAAAAATTATTTCGTCCACCAAAGTGAATTCGGTGTTCAACTGGAATAATACCGTAAAATCTTCTGTCCGAACTGACTGCCCCCCCCACCGTATCACCCTTACAGGCGTAGCAGTGATGCCCCCCCCACCCCCGCCGCGGCCCTGGGTGGCGAGGGGGGTGGGGAGCACTGGACACCCACCTCCTACACGGCGCTGAAGGCCCTGCTGTCAGCGCGGCTCTGTGCGGCTATATGGTCGTTAGTGGCTGACTGTGACGAGACCTTTAACTACTGGGAGCCCGTGAGTGTGTGTGTGTGTGGGGGGGGGGGATTGTGTGTGTGTGGGGGGGGGTTGTTGTGTGTGTGTGGGGGGGGTTGTGTGTTGTGTGTGTGTGTGTGTGTGTGTGTGTAGAGTTTAATGCCTAATAACAATTATATACATGATTAAATACATACATTTTATAGGCATTAGTATATTTCATAGTATTTATAGGCATTAGGTGTGTGTGTGTGTGTGTGTGTGTGTGTGTCATGTGTATTACCTAGTTGTAACATACAGGAAAGATATATATGAAAGATGTTTACCTCTACTAGGGTGTCCCAAGATCATAGAGGGAAAAAATGAAACATGTTTTTTTCACTTGCTGGTGTTTGACTTCTGTTCACACATGCATAAGAAGAGTTCCTGTGTTTTACTTGTGTTCACACATGCATAAGAAGAGTTCCTGTGTTTACTTGTGTTCACACATGCATAAGAAGAGTTCCTGTGGTTGTACTTGTGTTCACACATGCATAAGAAGAGTTCCTGTGGTTTACTTGTGTTCACACATGCATAAGAAGAGTTCCTGTGTTTTACTTGTGTTCACACATGCATAAGAAGAGTTCCTGTGTTTTACTTGTGTTCACACATGCATAAGAAGAGTTCCTGTGGTTTACTTGTGTTCACACATGCATAAGAAGAGTTCCTGTGGTTTACTTGTGTTCACACATGCATAAGAAGAGTTCCTGTGAAATTAGATGAAATTTGGAGAATATTTAGGGGTCGCGGCAAACTGAACAATTTTCTAATAACCTTCAAAAACAAAGAAAAAACTCAAAACATCCCACAATTTTAGAAAGAAACTTATAAGGAAACCAAAACAGACAGTTTTCATTGTTTCCATTCAGAAAGCCTTCTTTTGAAGGTCCTCCTTCTTTTCCCGCCCCACAAGTTTCCCATGGTGGTGGACTAACTGGAGGAGATACTTCTCCTGTGCGGCCGACTTCGTGGACCCCGGGTAGCGCTGGACTAGGGCGATGCCCCGCTCCGCGGCATCGTTGACCACTCGGAGGCCGAGTGCCCGTTTCCGAGCGTCCTTGAATCGGTCGTCCTCCTCCCACAAGGCCGGGTCCTTTGCCAGGAAGCCATCGTCCGCGTCGAGTTTCTGAAAGAAGGACCGTGTCTTCGAAGTGACACAGGACGAGAGGGAGGAAGACATCGTCATCTTTTTTCCCTCCGATCGCTTGAGTTCCTTCTTCGAGGCGGGCTTGTCCAATGCCTTGACCATCTGCTTCTTCTCCTCCACATCAATCCTCGAGTCGAAGAAGGCCAGTCCCGCGTTTTCCTCGGAAACGTACCACAGGTGGCGTCGCAGGGCTTGTTCTGCTGCCTTGGCAACGGTTTGGTCAGGGTATGTCTTGAGGATCTCGAGGAAGAGCACGTCGTTCAACGGAGCTTTCGCAGAGATCGGTGCCTCGTGCCATTGCTTGCAGTACACCAGAGCAACGAAGAGGGCCACTCGTTCCACTCCGGCCTTCTCTCGACCAGTCAGCGACAGCTGGGATTTCAGCATCTGAAGCTTGAGGCAGTAGATGGCCTTGGCCATCCACCGGGCTTGATGGAGAGCTCCAGGACGGCGGAATGGTTTGGCTGGACCTTCACCACCGAGGAACAGGTAGGAGAGACGGAGAAGTTCTTCATAGTCCTCCCTGGGATGGTTCTTCGACATCAGAGCCTCCTTCAGGAAGGCCAATGCGTCGTCCTTCAGCTTGCTGGCAGTGTCATTGGTGGCGAAGAACTCTACGAGGTCCTCCGATGTTTCCACCGTCTCTCTCTGCGAGGAATCCACGAAGGACCATCGATCACGGAGTCGTTTGAAGATTCCAATGTCAGGACCAGAGGAAGAGCCGAGGCTGGCGTGGAAGACATCCTTGAGGATCACCTCGTGGACATGATGGCGGCAGGCCAACCAAAGCAAGCTTCGTCCGAGGTCTTGCTCAATCCGAATGCAAGCACCTTGCACCATGCCAGTGTTCGAAGCCGTGGTGTCGAAACAGAAGGCGATGATCTTGTCCCTGACGCCCGCTTCGTCCACCTCCTTCAAGACCACTGCAGCCACGTTTCTGCCAGTCGAATCCGAGCTTGCCGGGACCCCGAGAAGGAACTCGGCGTCATCTTCCCCTGTGAGGAGGACGGCGATGCGGTCCTCCGTATCGCCAGAGAGGGACGGGAGGAATTTTCCGTCCCAATGCAGGACCAACCTCTCAGGTATCTCCTGGTTCCGCAGTTCCACGATCTTCTCGGCGGCTTGCTCTCTCCCCGCAATTCGTGCTCGATGGACCGTGCTCTTCGAGACCGCCATACTCCCAATGTCCATTCCAAGAACTTGAGCGGTAGCTGCGAACGTTGACGTTGCTTGCCGCACCGACAACTTCTCTCGATTCCAAGTTGAAATGAGGTTAAGATCCTTCACGGAGATCGATGGCGATTGAGTTTTTTCCTCTGGCTTCGGGATCCACGAGCCGGTGATGACGTCGTCGACACAGGACTGCTGCTGCTGCTACTGCTTTGGCTTGGGATTTCCGCCCTTTCAGTCAGCCTGGCAATGTCGCTGTCTTCACGTTCCCGGAGCCGCTCGAGTCGAGTTCCGCGCTCGACCTGCTTCTCCACCTTCTTCGCTGTCACGAGGTCAATTCCAGCCATGGATGATTCCCCTCTGTCTTCTCTCTGACTCCGTAGGAACTCCTCGTCCTCGTCCTTCACGTCTGCCCATTGGAGAGAGGAGTGTGTGAGGTCGAAGATTTCTTGGAGGTCTCCTTTGAAAATCTCCTCATCCATACGATGTTTCGGCCTGTCTTTGTTCTCGTTCTTCTTGAGGTCATCGTACGCCTTTACCAGCTCTGACAGCTTCGTGCCGGCGTGTATTACTGTAGTTCGTCGGAATCCCGGCGCGCGACCAAAAGGGGAGAACCTCCTCCACCACCGCCTTCCTGCTCCCGCTCGCCGTCTTCCCCATCTCCCGGCGGTGGTGGTAGTAGCGGAGGAGGACCCGCTCCTTCGACGGTAGCCGGGCTCCGGTGATTTCATCGATTGGAGCCTCGTCGATCAGCCAAAGGTTACTAGCGGCTCTTGTTGCCATGTTGATAACCTGAGGGAGAAAAAAAGTGGAAATTTAGAAAAATCCTGAAATTTGAGTCACGTCACCTAAATGTTCACTTTGTGGGGACCTAAATATTACTCAATTCACCCAACATTTCAAGGCAATACTGTTTTACTATGAGAGAACCGGAATAACACACCAGCGTGCAACATTTCAAAACATTTGCATTTTGGGACACCCTAACCTCTGCCTATGTATCGCTATCTTAAGTAGTAGTAGTAGTAGTAGTAGTAGTAGTAGTAGTAGTAGTAGTAGTAGTAGTGGTAGTACTAGTAGTAGTAGTAGTAGTAGTAGTAGTAGTAGTAGTAGTAGTAGTAGTAGTAGTAGTAGTAGTAGTGGTAGTACTAGTAGTAGTAGTAGTAGTAGTAGTAGTAGTGGTAGTGGAGTAGTAGTAGTAGTAGTAGTAGTAGTAGTAGTGGTAGTACTAGTAGTAGTAGTAGTAGTGGTAGTAGTAGAAGTAGTAGTAGTAGTAGTAGTAGTGGTAGTAGTGGTAGTAGTAGTGGTAGTACTAGTAGTAGGGAAAAACAGGTTCACAAATAGGGTGGTGAATGATTGGCATGGACTCAGTAGACAGGTAGTTAGTGGTTCACAAATAGGGTGGTGAATGACTGGCATGGACTCAGTAGACAGGTAGTTAGTGGGGAGTCATTAGGGAGCTTTAAAAGGAGGCTGGACAGTGTTATGGATGGGGATGAAAGGTGGATGTAGGTAGTGTTAGGTGACAGGAACTACCACGTGTAGGTCTCACAGCCTCTTGTAGCTTCCTTAGGTTCTTATGTTGTTTTTTCCCCGCAGACGCACTACCTAGTTTACGGCACAGGTTTCCAGACGTGGGAATATGCGCCGACCTACGCTCTCCGCTCCTACACTTACGTCCTCCTCCATGCCGTGCCGGGGAAGATATACGCCGCGCTACTGCAGTCCAATCGTATGCTTGTATTCTTCTTCATACGATGTCTCCTGGCGTTAGGCTGTTCTGGATGCGAGCTGTATTTCTATAGGTATGTGGTGGGTGGGTGTGTGTGTGGGTATGTGTGTGTGTGTGTGGGTGGGTGTGTGGTGTGTGTGTGTGTGTGTGTGGGTATGTGTGTGTGTGTATGTGTGTGTGTGTAGGTGTGTGTGTGTGGTGTGTGTGAGTGTATGTGTGTGTGTGTGTGGGTGTGGGTGTGTGTGTGTGGTGTGGTGTGGTGTGTGGTGTGTGTGTGTGTGGGTGTGTGTGTGTGGTGTGTTGTGTGTGTGTGTGTGTAGTGTGTGTGTGGTGTGTGGTAGGTGTGTTGTGTGTGTGTGTGTGGTGTGTGTGGGGTAGTGTGTGTGTGTAGGTGTGTGGTGGGTGTGGTGTGGTGGGTGTGTGTGTGTGTGTGTGTGGGGTGTGTGGTGTGGTGTGTGGGTGTGTGTGTGGTGGTGTAGGTGGTGTGGTGTGTGTGTGTGTGTGTGTGTGGTGTATGTGTGTGTGTGTGTGGGTGGGTGTGTGTGGTGGGTGTAGGTGTGTGGGTGGTGTTGTGGTGTGTGTGTGTGGTGGGTGTGTGTGTGTGTGTGGGTGTGTGTGGTGGGTGTGTGGGTGTATGTGTGGGTGGGTGTGTGTGTGGTGTGTGTGTGTGTGTGTGGTGTGGTGTGTGTGTGGTGTGTGTGGTGTGGGTGTGTTTTGTGTGTTGTGGTGTGTGTGTGTGTGTGTGTAGGGGGTTGTGTGTGGGGGTGTGGGGTGTGTGTGTGTGGGTGTGTGGGGTGTGTGTGTGTGTGGGTGTGGGTGTGTGTGTGTGTGTGTGTGTGTGTGTGGTGTGTGTGTGTGTGGTGTGTGTGTTGTTGGGTGTAGGTGTGTGGTGAGTGTATGTGTGTGTGTGTGTGGGTGTGTGGTGTTGTGTGTGTGTGTGGGTGTGGGTGTGGGTTGTAGTGTGTGTGTGTTGTGTGGGTGTGTGGGGTGTGTGTGTGGTTGTTTGTGTGTGTGGTGTGGGTGTGGGGTGTGTTGTGGTTGTAGGTGTGTGTGTGGTGTGTGTGTGGTGTGTGTGGTGTGTGTGTGTGGTGTGGGTGGGTGTGTGTGTGTGGGTGTGTGTGTGTGGGTGTGTGTGTGTGTGGTGTGGTTGTGTGTGTTTCTGTTGTATTCATGTAGTTGTATTTTACAGGGCCTGAGCTACACTGGTATGGCCCCGTCTCCATATCAACATTTATTTTTCTCATTCATATTTTTGTGTTGGGGGAAGTCACCACCCCGGGAGGCGGGTCACAAACCCCTGGCTAACACCCGGTACCCATTCCCTGCTGGGTGGACAGGGGCTTGGGTTTTAAAGTCATCGTGCAGACTTTTTCATCATTCCTGGTTTAATGCCGTCACAACACAGCCATGATCGAGTATATCAACAATAGGTCGTCACTTCTTGCGTGTCACCTGTTTTTAAATAATCCGCAATCAAAATCTAAATTCTCCGAGCTCTCAAAACACAACTGGCGGACAGCAGACGACGCACCGCGGCTCGGCGACGTCACACGAGAGAGCCTCCCAGCCTGGCCTGATACAGATGCACGGAGACACGGAGACACGGAGAAAAATGTAGGACTTGGGGAATTTTGGGTGTTTCTGATATTATTTTTTTTGCGATGTGGCATATACTTGTATCCTTCATGGGCACAGCAAGAAATCTGTGCCTTTGCAGAGAGCTTAGCACCCATTTCTGACCTATCTGACCCTGATAATGTCACAGACATTATCAGGGTCAGATAGGTCAGAAATGGGTGCTAAGCTCTCTGCAAAGGCACAGATATGTATATGCCACATCGCAAAAAAAATATATCAGAAACACCCAAAATTCTTCAAGTACTACATTTTTCTCCGTGTCTCCGTGTATTTGTATAGGCCCGGGCTGGGAGGCTCACTCGTGTGACGTCGCCAGCAAGTTTCCCGCCACGGCTGGAATGTGACTGTTGTTTTTGTTGTTTTGGGATGGAATGTTTTGGAATGGGGCTGTTGTTTTCCCGCGCTTTTTACAAGTCATGTTTCTAGGGAAATAAGGCGTGGAAATGAATAATTTTTTGTGGATTAGGTATTGTGAATGTCCCTTGAACATAATTATGCACAAAAACAATGGGTCTGGACGATGACTTTAAGGTTACGGCCCAACGGTTTTCCCTCCGCCCGGGGATCAATATCTGTGGTCCGAGTAATGCAAGGTGCCGAATAATAAGGAATGTAAAAAAAAAAAATCTAGGGTATATAATATAAGAAATTTCGACCTAAAAAAAAAAAAAAAAAAAAAAATCTAGGTGTATATAATATAGCTAAGAAATTTCGACCCCTAAAAAAAAAAAAAAAAAAAAAAAAAAATCTAGGTGTATATAATATAGCTAAGAAATTTCGACCCCTAAAAAAAAAAAAAAAAAAAAAAAAATCTAGGTGTATATAATATAGCTAAGAAATTTCGACCCCTAAAAAAAAAAAAAAAAAAAAAAAAAAATCTAGGTGTATATAATATAGCTAAGAAATTTCGACCCCCTAAAAAAAAAAAAAAAAAAAAAAAAAAAAAATCTAGGTGTATATAATATAGCTAAGAAATTTCGACCCCTAAAA
>JACEEZ010018919.1:7500-12500 GCA_016584305.1 Chionoecetes opilio | reverse complement strand
CACCCCTAAAAAAAAAAAAAAAAAAAAAAAAAAAAATCTAGGTTATAATAATATAGCTTAAGAAATTTCGACCTAAAAAAAAAAAAAAATCTAGGTGTATATATAGCTAGGAAATTTAGACCCCTAAAAAAAATAAAAAAATCTAGGTGTATATATAGCTAGAATTTCGACCCCTAACAAAAAAAAAAAAAAAATATAGGTGTATTATATAGCTAGGAAATTTCGACAAACTAAAAAAAAAAAAAAAAAAAAACAAAAAAAATTAGGTATATAATATAGCTAAGCAATTTCGACCCCTAAAAAAAAAAAAAAAAAAAAAAAAAAAAAAAAAAAAAAAAAAAATCTAGGTGTATATAATATAGCTAATTTTTTTTTTTTTTTCTTCTTTTAAATTTCGACCCTAAAAAAAAAAAAAAAATCTAGGTGTTATATATAGCTAGAAATTTCGACCCCTAAAAACAAAAAAAAAATCTGTGTATATATAGCTAAGAAATCGACCCCACCCCCCCAAAAAAAAAATAGGTGTATACATAGCTAGGTGAAATTTCGACAACTAAAAAAAAAAAAAAAAAAAAAAAAAAAATTAGGTGTATCTAGTAAGAAAATGTGACCCCTAAAAAAATACAAAAAAAAAGTGATCGATCGTGTCAAAGTCTGAATAAGAGTGTTCCGAATACGCGAGGTTTACTGTACTTCACAAAAGCCCTGCAACATACAAGGAGTACCAATAGGGTCCATAACAGGCAAAATACCCCATAAACTTCTATACAGGGAATACTCCTTGCTATATTGACTAAAATATTCTTAACTCCTTGAGACCCAGAACATAATTTCCTTGTAATTTGTTCCCGTTCCTCTAGTCTTTTAACTCCAACCTAACCTGGTCTTACGCCAGTTCATTAGACGATTTTTAGTGACTATAAGCAAGATTTGGGTGCATTAGAGATTTTTCTTAGTGGACTATAAAGCAATGATTTGGGTGCCATTAGACGATTTTTACGTGACTCCATAAGACCAATAGATAGGGGTGCCAGTAGACGATTTTTAGTGACTATAAGCAATGATTTGGGTGCCATTAGACGATTTTTAGTGACTATAAGCAATGATTTGGGTGCCATTAAGACGATTTTAGTGAGCTCATAAGCACATGATTTGTTGCCATTAGACGATTTTATGGACTATAAGCAATGATTTGGGTGCATGAAGATTTTTAGTGACTATAAGAATGATTGTTGGGTGCCATTTTAGACGATTTTTAGTGACATCAAGCAATGTTTTTGGGTGCCATTAGACGTTTTAGTGAATATAAGCCAATGATTTGTGTACCATTTAGGACCCGATTTAGTGACTATAAGCAATGATTTGGGTGCCATTAGACGATTTTTAGTGACTATAAGCAATGATTTGGGTGCCATTAGACGATTTTTAGTGACTATAAGCAATGATTTGGGTGCCATTAGACGATTTTTAGTGACTATAAGCAATGTTTGTGCCATTCAGTGACGATTTTTAGTGGACTAAAGCAATGGATTTGTGACCATTAGACGATTTTTAGTGACTATAAGCAATGATTTGTGTACCATTAGACGATTTTTAGTGACTATAAGCAATGATTTGTGTGCCATTAGACGATTTTTAGTGACTAAAGCAATGAGTTGTGTGCCATTAGACGATTTTAGTGAATAGAACGCAATGATTTGTGTGCATAGACGATTTTAGTGACTATAAGCAAGGATTTGGGTGCCCATTAGACGATTTTAGTGAACTATAAGCAATAATTTTGCTGTGCCATTAGACGATTTTTCGTGACTATAAGCAATGATTGGGGCCATTAGACGATTTTAGTGACTATAAGCAATGATTTGTGTACCATTAGACGATTTTTAGTGACTATAAGCAATGATTTGGGTGCCATTAGACGATTTTTAGTGACTATAAGCAATCATTTGGGTGCCATTAGACGATTTTTAGTGACTATAAGCAATGATTTGGGTGCCATTAGACGATTTTTAGTGACTATAAGCAATCATTTGTGTGCCATTAGACGATTTTTAGTGACTATAAGCAATGATTTGGGTGCCATTAGACGATTTTTAGTGACTATAAGCAATCATTTGGGTGCCATTAGACGATTTTTAGTGACTATAAGGCAATGATTGGCGGTGCCATTAGACGATTTTTACGTGATGACTATAAGCAATGATGTTGGTGTGCCATTAGAGATTTTTAGTGACGATAAGCAATCATTTGTGTACAATTAAGGACGTTTGTATGTGACTATAAGCCAATCATGTGGTGCCATTAGACGATTTTTTAATTTTTGTAGTGGACTATAAGCACTCATTTGTGTACCATTAGACGATTTTTTTAGGGACTATATAAGCAATGATTTGCGCGGGGGTGGTGACATTAGACGATTTTTAGTGACTATAAGCAATCATTTGGGTGCCATTAGACGATTTTTTAGTGTGACTATAAGCAATCAATTTTACTTCCCCGTGTGCCATTAGACGATTTTTAGTGACTATAAGCAATCATTTGGGTGCCATTAGACGATTTTTAGTGACTATAAGCAATCATTTGGGTGCCATTAGACGATTTTTAGTGACTATAAGCAATCATTTGGGTGCCATCATTAGCGATTTTTAGTGCACTAGAAGCACTGATTGTGTGCATTAGACGATTTTAGTGGACTATAAGCAAATTCAGTGTGCTGGGTGTGCCATTAGATCGCTTTTTAGTTGACTATAAGCAATCATTTGGGTTGCATTAGACGATTTCTTACGTGACTATAAGCAAATCATTTGTTGTGCAGTAGGACGATTTTTTAGGTGACTATAAGCAATGATTGGGGCCCATTAGAGATTTTAGTTGACTATAAGCAATCATTTGTGTGCCATTATTAGACGATTTTTAGTGTGACTATCAAGCAATCATTTGTGTCATTAGAAGATTTTTAGTTGACTATAAGCAATGGATTTGTGGTGCCATTAGACGATTTTTAGGGACTTAAGAAATCATTCGTGGCAATTAGACGATTTTTTAGTGACTATAAGCCCAATCATTTGTGTGCCAAATTAGACGATTTTTAGTGACTATAAGCAATGATTTGGGTGCCATTAGACGATTTTTAGTGACTATAAGCAATCATTTGTGTGCCATTAGACGATTTTTAGTGACTATAAGCAATCATTTGGGTGCCATTAGACGATTTTTAGTGACTATAAGCAATGATTTGTGTGCCATTAGACGATTTTTAGTGACTATAAGCAATGATTTGGGTGCCATTAGACGATTTTTAGTGACTATAAGCAATCATTTGGGTGCATTAGACGATTTTTTTTTAGTGAACTAATAAGCAATCATTTGGGTGCCATTAGACGATTTTTAGTGTCTATAAGCAATGATTTTGGCGTTGCCATTAGACGATTGTAGTGACTATAAGCAATCATTTGGTGCCATTAGACGATTAGTGACGATAAGCACTCATTTGTTGTGCCATTAGACGATTTTTTAGGGCTATAAGCAATCATTTGGGGCCATTAGACGATTTTTAGTGGCACTATAAGCAATCATTTCCGTGCCATTAGACGATTTTTGAGTGATATAAGCAATCATTGTAGTGCCATTAGACGATTTTTAGTGACTATAAGCCAATGATTTTGGGTGGGCCATTAGACGCTTTAGTGACTATAAGCAAATCATTGTGATGCCCATTAGACGATTTGTAGTGACATAAGCAATGATTTGGGTGCCAGTCAGGACGATTTTAGTGTATAAAGCAATCATTTGGTGACATTAGACGATTTTCGTGACTATAAGCAAGGATTTGGGTGCATTAGACGATTTTTAGTGACTTATAAGCAATGAATTGGGGCCATTAGACGATTTTTAGTGACTATAAGCATCATGTGTCGTGCCATTAGAGATTTTTAGTGACCATAAGCAATGATTGTGGGTGCCATTAGGGGACGATTTTATGACTATAAGCAATCATTGTGTGCCATTAGACGATTTAGTGACTAATAAGCAATCATTGGGTGGCCATTAGACGATATTTAGGGACTATAAATAAGCAATAATTTGGTGCCATTAGACGATTTTTAGTGACGATAAAGCAAATCATGGGTGCCATTAGACGGAGTTTTAGTGACTATAAGCAATCATTTGGGTGCCATTAGACGAATTTTTAGTGACTATAAGCAATCATGTGTCTTTTTCTTTTTTTTTTTCTGTGCATTAGGACGATTTAGTGACTATAAGCATGATTTGGGTGCCATTAGACGATTTTTAGTGACTATAAGCAATGATTTGTGTGCCATTAGACGATTTTTAGTGACTATAAGCAATCATTTGGGTGCCATTAGACGATTTTTAGTGACTATAAGCAATCATTTGGGTGCCATTAGACGATTTTTAGTGACTATAAGCAATGATTTGTGTGCCATTAGACGATTTTTAGTGACTATAAGCAATGATTTGTGTACCATTAGACGATTTTTAGTGACTATAAGCAATCATTTGGGTGCCATTAGACGATTTTTAGTGACTATAAGCAATGATTTGGGTGCCATTAGACGATTTTTAGTGACTATAAGCAATCATTTGGGTACCATTAGACGATTTTTAGTGACTATAAGCAATAATTTGTGTGCCATTAGACGATTTTAGGAATATAAGCATATCATGTTGTCTACCATTTAGACGATTTGTAGTGAGTATAAGCATGTTTATAGCTATGACCGGTTTAGTAAGCCTTGTCACTAACTACTTGGTATATTCAGGACTTTTCTTAATTTTATGGCTCGACAACAGACAATTTTTTCTAGCCAAGGAAAGATCTGGGCGTGAAGGGGTTAAGGTCTGGGCGTGAAGGGTTACGTGTCAGTGGGGTCACATCAGTAGCGGGGACTCTTGGGTTTCACGCCACCTGTGGGCAGACAATGTGTGTGGGGACATGTTTTGTATGTTAGATGTGGATGACGCGATCTCTCTCTCTC
>JACEEZ010018918.1:25000-46650 GCA_016584305.1 Chionoecetes opilio | reverse complement strand
GTTAAAGCATTAATGAAATGAACATAGATCAAACAATAAATGTAAAAAAAAAAGTAAAAAGATTCGGCCACCAAAGAAGACAAAATATACCCAAAGGAAAGAAAAATAAAAAGGAAAAAACAAGATAAAAATAAAATAAACTGAAATGAAAAAAATTCAAGAAAAGATTAGAGGGAAAAAAATCCTTCATACCCATTCACTTATAACAAAAAACAATAAAATTAGCATTCTCCTGGTCACACACACACACACACACACACACACACACACACACACACACACACACACACACACACACACACACACACACACACACACACACACACACACACACACACACACACACACACACACACACCGCGCGATGGTCAGGTTGATAACGTGATGGTCTCCCATTCTGTGGGTAGGCGGTTCGAATCCTCGCGCTTCCGGGGATTTTTCACCGACAAATTCGGGCGGTTACTGTCCCCCTTGAGCAAGGGGATGGGGGGTGTGGTGTGTGAGGTCCCAGCATTGCCCAAAGATCGGTAATAATGAGCTCCAAGCTCGCACTGAGAGGGTGAAAACTGGCGATCGCGAGCCAGCTCGCGTGGACAAGACCATGGGTGCATAACACAGAGAGAGAAAAAAATCAAATCAAGACATTCTAACTCACTTTCACACTTCCCTTCACTCTCTCACATGCTAGACAGGTGTATTGACATCTTAATAACAGGTAAAGCTCTCAGGTAGACAGGTACGATAATTAGGGGAGATTATTACACCTGTACACTTATAAAGGGGAAGGTAAAGGTAAGGTGTAAAGGTGAAGATAGGGTAAGGTATAAAGGCAGAAGGTAAGGGAAAGGGAAAGGGAAAGGGAAAAGAAGGTAAGGGAAAGGGAAAGCTTGCTAGATCCCTTTGTTAATGGGAGGGTTAAGGGGGGTACCTAAGGGCAAGGGGAGGGAGTCTGTGGGAATTCCATTGATTCAAGGGGGTGAATGGAATGGGAATCTTGGAATAATTTGGAATCAAGGAATTATAGGAAGGAGGTAAGAAGGGAGAGGTTGGAAAAAAAAAGTAGGAAGAAATGCTAAAACGAAAATAAAAAAAATGTTGAAATGAGTAAAATTAAGGAAATAGAAATGTAGGCAATAATGACAGTAATAATGGTAATGATAGTGAAGATGATAATAATGATGATAATGTGGAAATAGACACGATTATGAATTTATGGTATAAGATAATGTCATTTCAGTTGTGTTGGGAGGACTGGAGAGAGAGAGAGAGAGAGAGAGAGAGAGAGAGAGAGAGAGAGAGAGAGAGAGAGAGAGAGAGAGATTTACAAGCTTGTACTACATTGATTCACTTTATGCAAATGAGAGAGAGGAGGGGAAAGAAGATAAAGTAAAGGGAAAAGAGGAGGAGGAGGAGGAGGAAGGAGGAGGAGGAAGAGAAAGAGAAAGAGAAAGAGGAAGAAGAAGAAGAAGAAGAAGAAGAAGAAGAAGAAGAAGAAGAAGAAGAAGAAGAGGAAGAGGAGGAGGAGGAGGAGGAGGAGGAGGAAATATAAATGAAGAGATGCAGTGGTTACTCTCTCCCTCCCTTTCCCTTCCCTTCCCTTCCCTTCCCTTCCCTTCCTTGTCCTTTCTGCAGTCTCCATTCTTCTCTCCCCTTCCCTCTTTTTCCTTCCCTCCCTCTCTCCCTCTCCCCTTCCCTCCCTTCCCTCCCTCCCTCCCCTCCTTCTCTCCCTTCCCTCCCCTCCCTCCCTCCCTTCCCTCCCTCCCTCCCTTCCCTCCCTCCCTCCCCTCCCTCCCTCTTTTTCCTCCTGTCACCTCGTGTTCAAACTGTCAAACGCAATAAACACTTTGACCCACAACGACGACCACCACCTTTTTTAGAGACAGAGAGAGAGAGAGAGAGAGAGAGAGAGAGAGAGAGAGAGAGAGAGAGAGAGAGAGAGAGAGAGAGAGAGAGAGAGAGAGAGAAAAAAAAGAAAGAAAAAAAAAGAAAGAAAGAAAGAAAGAAGAGAGAGAGAGAGAGAGAGAGAGAGAGAGAGAGAGAGAGAGAGAGAGAGAGAGAGAGAGAGAGAGAGAGAGCATGTTGTCTAAGTTTTTATTCCACTATTCAGTCAATCTTTTCAGCCATTCTTTCAGTTCTAACTCTTTCAGTCAATTTCCTTTTAAGTGTCAAGCGGCAGGTCAGTCCAGGTAGGAAATTGGATTTTTTTGGGCGGGAGAGAATTTTGGAATTTTACTTTTCGTCCACCGGTCAGTTTTTTTTCCCACCTTTTTCGTGGAAATAGAAGTTTTTGTCTAATTTTTGTTCCTATTTTTTTTCTTTTGCTGTTGTCGTTGGGTCATTCGATTTGCGTGAAAGAAATGTAAGAAAAACTAGAAGGAAAGGAAAATATAATGTTAGACGTTAACTTTTATTTTATTTTATATTGTAGTGTTGTTCTCTCCCATTCTCTCTCTCTCTCTCTCTCTCTCTCTCTCTCTCTCTCTCTCTCTCTCTCTCTCTCTCTCCCTTTCTCTCTCTCTCTCTCTCCCACCGAAAAGTAAACAAACTTTTATTTGTTTAACAAATATATTTTGTTTAACACTTGTTTAAAATTTCCCCTCTCACTTTCCCCTCACTTTCACATAATCCCTTCTCTATAACCCTCATGTTCACCTTCCTAAGCCTTCACTTTCTTTATAATCACTAATTTTTCCATCATAATTTTCTCTATTTAATCTATTCTATTCTTCTATTCTTTTTATTCTCTATTCTATTTTATTCTATTTATATTTATATTCTATCCCTATTTTTCAATTTTATTCCCAACACAATATCTGATCTTTTCCCCTCACTTTTCCTCATATTTTCTTTCAAATCACGTAACTTTTAACCTAACAATTCCCCTTTCTATTTTCCCCTCACGTTTCCTCTCACTTCACCGCAACCACCTTATAATCCCTCAATTTTCCCCTCACTATTTTTCAACACTCACAACACGTACCTTTAAACCGTCCAATTCCAAGGGACACTCACTTAACGAGGGGAAAATGAAGTCTTCTCACATACTCCCCTCTCCCCCCCCCCTCCCATCCCCTTCCCCTCTGATGACACCTACCATCTATCACCACTAAAGGACCCCCTCTTTCCCCCACCCCTCCTCCCTTTCCCCTCATCCCTCACCCCTCCTTAGGAAAAAATATGTGTGGGAAAAAGATAAAATTGTGAAAATAGCTTTACAAAGAGAGGAGAGAGGAGGGGGAGATGGAGAGGGAGAGGAGGGGAAGAGGGAGAGGAGAGGGAGAGGGAGAGGGAGAGGAGGGAGGAGAGGGAGAGAGAGAAGAGGGAGAGTATATGTCCAATACACTACTCACAATGGCTAGGTGCGTCTCCGAAGGTTAGTGTGAAAGGCGTAAATTGGCTTTGAATGGAGAGGGAGAGGTGGAGGGAGAGGGAGAGGAGGGGGAGGGGATAGAGGGAGAGGGAGAGGGGTAGAGGAGAGAGAGAGGGAGGGGAAGAGAGGGAGGGAGGGAGGGAGGGAGAGGGATGGACGCTTGGTTTGAGAGGACAGGAGAGCAAAGGAAAAAAAATGAAAGGGTCTACTTGGGAGATTGAGAGAAATTGTCTGCGTGGAGGGAGAGAGGGAGGGGGAGAGGGGGGAGAAAGGGAGGAAGAGAGGGAGGGTGAGAGGGGGAAGGAGAGAAGGAAGAGACGCAACCAGGCATGGAGGGAAGAAGACAAGGAGCGAGGGAGACAAAAAACAGCTTATGTAGAGAGAGAGAGAGAGAGAGAGAGAGAGAGAGAGAGAGAGAGAGAGAGAGAGAGAGAGAGAGAGAGAGAGAGAGAGAGAGAGAGAGAGAAACACACCACCACTTTACCAGAAGTCGGACCGTATTGCAGTAAGTCTGTGATATAACCCGCTGTTCCGGAGCTTCGAGACAGTGGTTTGCGCGGCGCCTGTGAACCCTCGGACTCAGTGTGGCGTATTGGACCTCCTACCTTTAATTTTACTCTTTTTATACTGGCTACAAGGGCGGAATTAACGTACAAATAAGGCAGCAAATAGCCTCTAATTACAACGCCCTCAGACGCCTCGCGGTTCGTCTGTCTCGAAACACCGAATTCGCTCGATCGTTATGTGTGAGACTCATTATTATGTTTTTTTAGGGTGTGGCCTGATTAGTGGGGGTCGTTAATGCGTAGAAAATGAGGTAGTTGTATAAGGAATGTGGAGTGATGGTGGTGGTGGTGGGGGGTGGTAGTGATAGTGATGGTGGTGGTGTTGGTGGTGACTGTGGTGGTGGGGGTAGTGTTGGTGGTGGTGGTGGTGGTGATACAAAGGAATACAAAGGAAGAACAGACAGCAAACAGCACTACTGGGCCGAACGAGGCTGTCTGTGTGACTACTTTCTACCACTATAGTTTCTACGTGTTAGAGGTCAAAGGATAGTAAAGTTGAAGGCTCCTCCCCACCCACCTCTCCCTCTGGCCGTGGCCGGAGGGAAAAAAAAGTGAGAAAAAAACACCATACAATAAAGTGATGGGGGTGTTGGGGGTGGTGGTAGTGGTGGTGGTGGTGGTGGTGGTGGTAGTGGTGGTTTGTGGGGGTGCTAGTGGTGGTGGTGGTGGTAGTGGTGGTGCTGGTAGTGGTGGTTTGTGGTAGTGGTGGTGGGTGGTGGTGCTGCTGGTAGTGGTGGTGGTGGTGGGTGCTGGTAGTGGTAGTGGTGGTGCTGGTAGTGGTGGTTTGTGGGGGTGGTAGTGGTGTGGTGGTGGTGGTAGTGTGGTGGTGCTGGTAGTGGTGGTGGGTGGTGGTGGGTAGTGGTGGTGGTGGTGGTAGTGGTGGTGCTGGTAGTGGTGGTTTGTAGGGGTGGTGGTGGTGGTAGTGGGGGTGGTAGTGGTGGTTTTGTGGGGGTGGTGGTGGGTGGTGGTGGTGGTAGTGGTGGTGCTGGTAGTGGTGGTTTGTGGGGGTGGTAGTGGTGGTGGTGGTGGTGGTAGTGGTGGTGCTGGTAGTGGTGGTTTGTGGGGGTGGTGGTGGTGGTGGTGGTGGTAGTGGTGGTGCTGGTAGTGGTGGTAGTGGTGGTAGTGGTGGTGGTGGTGGTGGTGGTGGTGGTGCTGGTGGTGGTGGTGCTGGTGGTGGTGCTGGTGGTGGGGGTGCTGGTAGTGGTGGGTGGGTGTGTATTGTGGTGGGTGGTGGGTGGTATGGTGGTGTGGTAGTGTGTTGGTGAGTGGGTGTGGGTGGTGGTGGTTGGTTGGTGCGTAGTGTTGGGTGGTGGTGTAGGGGTGTGCTGGTAGTGGTGGTAGTGGGTTGTAGTGTGTGAAAAAAATGGGGTTCGATTGGTGGTTTGAAGTCGCAATAAGCTTCATGTCCCGAGGTTTTAATTAAGGTGAGTTATGAGATGGCACCAGTAAATCTTGGCTAAAGTCACGGTGGAATATTTTTCAAGGTGGCGTTTGAGTTATTTTATTTTATTAAGGGGTGATGGAGTGTTGAGAGGAACACCACCCCTACAAAAACCAGAACCATACACCACATACCTCCACCACATAACACCACCACCACATACAGCACACACACCTTTAAATGTAATGTTTTCTCGTGTTTTTGTGGTATGTGGTGTTTAGTCGTGAGTTTTGTAGTAGTGGAGTGTTTAGTAAGTGGTGGTAGTGTGGTTTTTATAGAAAACAGTAGAAGTGTTTTGAGTACGAGGTGGTGGTTCTGAAGTGGGCAGTAAGCTTCTAGAACAGTAGGTGTTTTTAAGAACATTTAGAAGTGTTTTTATAGAACAGTCCGAAGTGTTTTTAAGTAACAGTAGAGTTTTATAGTAACGTAGAAGTGTTTTTTAGTAACAGTAGAAGTGTTTTTTTGTAACAGTAAAGTGTTTTTTCAACAGTAGAAGTGTTTTTTATAGTAAAGTAGAAGTGTTTTTTTATTAACAGTGAAGGTTTTTGTAGTAACAGTGGGAAGTGTTTTAGAGTAACAGTAGAAGTGTTTTTTATAGTAACAGTAGTACGAACGTGTTTTTTATATAGTAACAGTAGAAGTCGTTTTTTTATAACAGTAGAATGTTTTTTAAATACACACAGAGAAGTGTTTTTATAGTAACAGTAGAAGAGTTTTTATATGTAACATAGATTTTTTTGTAGTAACAGTAGAAGTGTTTTTTATAGAACAGTAGAAGTTTTTTTTTATAGTAACAGTAGAAGTGTTTTTTTAGTAACAGTAAGAAGTGTTTTTATAGTAACAGTAGAAGTGTTTTTTATAGTAACAGTAGAAGTGTTTTTTGTAGTAACAGTAGAAGTGTTTTTTGTAGTAACAGTAGAAGTGTTTTTTGTAGTAGTACAGTAGAAGTGTTTTTATAGTAACAGTAGAAGTGTTTTTTGATAGTAACAGTAGAAGTGTTTTTTAATAGTACAGTAGAAGTGTTTTTAATAAGTAACAGTAGAAGTGTTTTTTATAGTACAGTAGAAGTGTTTTTTATAGTAACAGTAGAAGTGTTTTTTATAGTAACAGTAGAAGGTTTTTATAGTAACAGTTAGAAGTGTTTTTATAGTAACAGTATAGAAGTGTTTTTGTAAGTAACAGTAGAAGTGTTTTTTATAGTAACAGTAGAAGTGTTTTTTAGTAACAGTAGAAGTGTTTTTATGTAGTAACAGTAGAAGTGTTTTTTTAGTAACAGTAGAAGTGTTTTTTATAGTAAAAGTAGAAGTGTTTTTTATAGTAACAGTAGAAGTGTTTTTTATAGTAACAGTAGAAGTGTTTTTTTATAGTAACAGTAGAAGTGTTTTTTATAGTAACAGTAGAAGTGTTTTTTTATAGTAACAGTAGAAGTGTTTTTTATAGTAACAGTAGAAGTGTTTTTTATAGTAACAGTAGAAGTGTTTTTTATAGTAACAGTAGAAGTGTTTTTTATAGTAACAGTAGAAGTGTTTTTTATAGTAACAGTAGAAGTGTTTTTTATAGTAACAGTAGAAGTGTTTTTTATAGTAACAGTAGAAGTGTTTTTTGTAGTAACAGTAGAAGTGTTTTTATAGTAACAGTAGAAGTGTTTTTTGTAGTAACAGTAGAAGTGTTTTTTATAGTAACAGTAGAAGTGTTTTTTATAGTAACAGTAGAAGTGTTTTTTATAGTAACAGTAGAAGTGTTTTTTGTAGTAACAGTAGAAGTGTTTTTTGTAGTAACAGTAGAAGTGTTTTTTATAGTAACAGTAGAAGTGTTTTTTATAGTAACAGTAGAAGTGTTTTTTGATAGTAACAGTAGAAGTGTTTTTTATAGTAACAGTAGAAGTGTTTTTTGTAGTAACAGTAGAAGTGTTTTTTATAGTAACAGTAGAAGTGTTTTTTATAGTAACAGTAGAAGTGTTTTTTATAGTAACAGTAGAAGTGTTTTTTATAGTAACAGTAGAAGTGTTTTTTATAGTAACAGTAGAAGTGTTGTTTAGTAAAAAGAAGTGTTTTTTATAGTACGTAGAAGTGTTTTTATTAAGTAACAGAGAAGTGTTTTTTAAACAGTAGAAGTGTTTTTTTAGTAACAGTAGAAGGTTTTTTATACTAACAGTAACAAGTGTTTTTTTAGAACAGTAGAAGTGTTTTTATAGTAACAGTAGAAGTGTTTTATGTAGTAACAGTAGAAGTGTTTTTAAGTAACAGTAGAAGTGTTTTTGTAGTAACAGTAGAAGTGTTTTTTATAGTAACAGTAGAAGTGTTTTTTATATAACAGTAGAAGTGTTTTTTGTAGTAACAGTAGAAGTGTTTTTTGAAAGTAACAGTAGAAGTGTTTTTATAGTAACAGTAAAGGTTTTTTATAGTAACAGAGAAGTGTTTTTTTAGTAACAGTAGAAGTGTTTTTTTAGTAACAGTAGAAGGTTTTTTGTTTTGTAACAGTAGAAGTGTTTTTTATAGTAACAGTAGAAGTTTTTTTTTTTATAGTAACAGTAGAAGTGTTTTTATAGTAAGTAGTAGAGTGTTTTTTGTAGTAACAGTAGAAGTGTTTTTTATAGTAACAGTAGAAGTGTTTTTTATAGTAACAGTAGAAGTGTTTTTTATAGTAACAGTAGAAGTGTTTTTTGTAGTAACAGTAGAAGTGTTTTTTGTAGTAACAGTAGAAGTGTTTTTTGTTGTAACAGTAGAAGTGTTTTTTGTAGTAACAGTAGAAGTGTTTTTTGTTGTTACCTCCGCCAAGGAAATAAAGGAGATTATGTGATCGATTCGGTTTGTTTGTCCGTTTCTCTCTTTGTTTGTTTGTTTGTTAGCAGGGTTACGCATAAAGTTACGGACGAATTTGCATGAATATTTTTACTAAAGATGAGGTTTGGCCAAATTTAGAAGTGATACATTTTTTGAGTCGACTCGGATCCGTATCTAGAACCAGGAATTTTTTAACTCCTTGAGGCCCATAACGTAATTTCTATTGTAATTTGGCTACCATTAGACGATTTTAATGAGTTTGAGCAATATTCTATAGATATGACCTGTTTAGTATCCTCGTCCACTAGCTAATTTGGTATATTCAGAACTTTTCGTAATTGTATGGCTAACAACAGACTATTTTATGTAGCAAAGGAAAGGTCTGGGCGTGAAGGGGTTAAGGATACCCTGGGTGGCTCCGTGTGTGTCGCCCTCAAGGTGGAGCCCAACACACCGTCCTCTCAAGACCCGCTGGCCGAGGTTTTAAAGGCCGAGCTGATATTAAAGACAGATACACTGAATGAAAAGCTTTGTGAGGTAAAAAAAGAAAGAAAGAAGATAAAAACAATTACTATCATTATTATTATTTTCTTATTTTGTAACAGGTAAAATATTTTTTCAGCCATGGCAGAGTTGCTATTACAGACAGATACACTGAACGAAGAGCTTGATGAGGTAAAAAAAAAAACTTTGTAAATTTTTGTTTTTCTTCATAACAAGTGGAATATTTTAGCTTTGGCAGATATATGGAGCCTCGAACTCCTCTTGTTGTTGTTGCTGTTGTTGTTGTTCCTGGTGTTGTTGTTGTTGTTGTTTTTGCTGCTGTTGTTGTTTTTGCTGTTGTTGCTGTTGTTGTTGTTGTTGTTTTTATTGTTCTTGGTGGTGGTGTTGTTGCTGTTGTTGTTTTTGCTGTTGTTGCATTTGTTGTTGTTGTTTTTATTGTTGTTGGTGGTGGTGTTGTTGCTGTTGTTGTTTTTGCTGTTGTTGCTGTTGTTGTTGTTGTTGTTGTTGTTGTTGTTCCTGTTGTTGTTGTTGTTGTTTATGCTGCTGGGTTTTTTTTTGTTGTTGCTGTTGTTGTTGTTATTTTTATTGTTGTTGGTGGTGGTGGTGTTGCTGTTGTTGTTGTTGTTGTTGTTGTTGTTGTTGTTGTTGTTTTTATTGTTGTTGTTTTTATTGTTGTTGTTGGTGGTGGTGTTGTTGTTGTTGTTGTTGCTGCTTTTGTTGTTTTTATTGCTGTGGTTGCGGTTTGTCGTCTGGAATGAGAAAAAAAAATGTACGCACTTCCTCTCCTTTGTTTTTCCAGGTATTGTTGTTGTAGCGGGGGGGGGGGGGGGGGGGGTGTGGGGTGGGGCGTTGTGGGGGTGATGGGGGGGGGATTACATGACAAAAAAAATATGTAAAGTAGTTTAAGTTTACAAAATAAGTACTGTATAAGTAGGGCGTCATTTGTCTCGTTGACGGGCCAGACAAGGAGAAGGAGGTGGAAGAAGAAGAAGAAGAAGAAGAAGAAGAAAGAAGAAAGAAGAAGAAGAAGAGAAGAAGAAGAAGAAGAAGAAGAAGAAGAAGAAGAAGAAGAAGAAGAAGAAAAAAAGAAGAAAAGAAAGGAGGAGGGGGGGGGAAAAAGACCAAGGAAAAAAAGGAAAAAAAAAATAGGGAAAAAAAGGAAACCCAAGGAAAAGAAAAGAAAAAAGGAAAAGGGGGGGAAGGGGGAAAAGGAAAAAGGGAAAAGAAGGAGAAAATAATAGAAAAAAGGGGGAAAAAAAAGGGGAAAAAAAGAAAAAATAAAGGGAAAAAAAGGAAAACCATTTTAAAAAAAAGGGAAAAAAGGAGAAAGGGGTTGAGGGGAGGGAGGGGAAGGAGGGGGGACGAGGGATTAGGAGAGAAAGACGAGAGAGATAGGAGAGGGAAGTGAGAGAAGAGAGAAGGACATGTGAGGGCAGAAAGGAGAAGGTAGAAGAGAAGAAGGAGAAGAGAGAGAAAAGAGAAAAAGAAAAGAAGAAGAAGAAGAGAAAAGGAAAGAAAAGAGAAGAGAAGGAGCTGAGGAGGAAAAAGGACAAGGAATGAAGGAAAAAGAAAGAAGAAGGAAGGGAAGGATGAGGAAGAAAAGGAAAGGGGAAGGGGAAGGAGGAAGAGGAAAGGGGAAAGTAAGAAGAAAGAAAGCTAGAAAAAACCAAATAGGAAAAGTAAGAGAGAGAGAATGAGATGAGGAGAGAGTGAGAGGGAGAGAGGGAGAGAAGAAGACAAGGAGAGGGAGGAGAGGAGAGAGAGAGAGAAGAGAGAAGAGAGAGAGAGAGAGAGTGAGGAGAGAGAGAGAGAGATAAACAGGGGAAAGAAGGGAGGAGAGAGAGAAAAAAAATACAAACAAAAAAACTGAAGACGTGAAAGGAAATAAAAAGGAAGAGAAGGGAGGAAAGAAAAGGACAACAAGGAGGAAAATGTAGGTTAGGGAGACGTGGAGGAAAAGGTTAAGAAGTTTCCTCCATTCAGTCCATTGGGAGAGAAAATCTTGCCTTCACATCCTTGGAGGTCAATTGATTTACGTTGGCGGAGTGGAGAGAAAGAGGGGAGGAGGGGAGAGAGAGGGGAGAGAGGGAGGGGGGAGACAGGGGAAGGAGGGGAGAGAGGGGAGCGGAGAGAGAGGAGGGGGGGAAGGAGGGGAGAGGGGAAAGAGGATAAAAGCATAAGTGAATCAGGGGAAAGAAAGACGAAGGAAGACAAGCAAAAAGGAATAGAGAGAGAGAGAGAGAGAGAGAGAGAGAGAGAGAGAGAGAGAGAGAGAGAGAGAGAGAGAGAGAGAGAGAGAGAGAGAGGAGAGAGAGAGAGCAGATGAGAGAAAGAGAGGAGAGAGAGAGAGAGTGTGGAAAATATTACTTTTTTCCCTTCTTGAATTTTAAGGAAATAATGTGAAACCAGGAATTGAAGAAAAAAACGATGTGAATTTTTGTACCCGAGGTGAAGGAGTGAAATTAAGAGGACAAAAAATACCTTGATAACTGAACACACACCACACCACACACCCCACACACACACACACACACACACACACACACACACACACACACACACACACACACACACACACACACACACACACACACACACACACAAACACGTACAAATGTATACACACACTTTTCCTCTCGGCGCTTAGGATGTTTGCTTAGTGTTGTGTTTGTGTTGATTCTCTCTCTCTCTCTCTCTCTCTCTCTCTCTCTCTCTCTCTCTCTCTCTCTCTCTCTCTCTCTCTCTCTCTCTCACTCTCTCTCTCTCTCTCTCTCATCTCTCTCTCTCTTAATGATGCCTTGTAATTAGATTTCTTTTAACTCAAATTTACCTTCACTTCCACACACACACACACACACACACACACACACACACACACACACACACACACACACACACACACACACACACACACACACACACACACACACACACACACACACACACACACACACGAGGGTCTAAGTAGTGGGGGTGGTGGTGGTACAGTAGTAGTAGTGGGGGCGGTGGTGGTGGTGGTAGTAGTAGTAGTAGTAGTGGTGGTAAGGGGTGGGTGGTGGGGTGGTGGTAGTAGTAGTGGTGGTAATGGTGGGTGGTGGTGGTAGGTAGTAGAATGGTGGTAATGGTGGTGGTGATGGTTGTGGTAATAGGTGTAGCGGTGGTGGGGGTTTAGTGGTAGTGGTGGTAGTGGTTTTTTTTACAAAGGATTATAAAGGAAACACAAACAGCAGCAGACCATTAGGTCCTTACATGGCTGTTTGATTTAAACTACACTACACTAACTAGATAATGAGAGAGAAAGGATAGGAAAGTAGAAGGCCCCTCCCCCCCCCACCCATCCCTCCAGCCGAAGCGGGGCCGGAAAAAGAAGTGATACCATGCATTTATAAAAAAACCGCAGGAAAATTTGTGAGGAAAGTTAAAAGCTGTAATTATGGGCAACTACTATTTAGTTTGGGGGGGTATTTTTTAGTGTTGATGGATGGGTCATTTTATGTGTTTTTTGAAAGGGTTTGGGAACACAGTGGGGGGGTTAAAGGGGTGGTGGGGGAAGCCGGGCCTGGCGCTTTTTTGGGAAAGGGCAGCAGTCAACGGGCCCCAGCTCCGTTCAACCACTGCGGAGGGGTTTTTTCCATGTGGGGAACCCCGGGTTACACTTTTAATCCCCCCTGCAGAAGGGGCCCCGGGTTTACCTTAAATCCCGATGGTGGTCACTAACTGTCGGGGGCCCCTTAAACTAAAACCAAAAACCCCGTCACAGGTCGAAAAGTAGTAGTGGAAAACCTTTAAAACTGGGGGGGCCTACTGTGGTGTCAGGGAGGCAATTGTGTTTTGGGTAGGTCAGTGTGGAAGTTAAAATTTTGGCTCAGTGTGGAATTTTAAAAAAAAGGTGGTGGGGAGGTGGGGGTTTGGGTGGGGGTTTGGTGGTGGTGTTTGATGGTGGAGGGGGGGTGGTGTATTATAGTAGAAAGAAGTGTGGTGGTGGTGGGGGTGGGTGGGGGTTTTGGGTGGGGGTTTCCTCTCTCTCTCTCTCTCTCTCTCTTTTTCCTCTCTCTCTCCTCTCTCTCCCCTCTCTCTCCTCTCTTCTCTTCTCCCCTCTCCCCTCTTTTCTCTCTCTCTCTCCTCTCTCTCTCCCCCCCATTGAAGGAAAAAAAAAAATGTCCGCGATACTCTCTCTCGAGGGTAGCAGGGGGGTGGGGGGGGTTAGTAGTAGTAGAGGTGGGGGGGTAATTAGTAGTATAGTTGTAGTAGTTTTGGTGGGGTATGGGGGTTTGGTGGTGGGGGTTTTAACCCCTTTGGGCCTTGGTCTAACAGGATTGGGGACAGGGAAAGGGGGGTGTTAAAAAAAGGGTTTCAGAAAGGGGGGAGCTCCGCGGGTGCCCCTTACCTTTCCAGGGGAGGGGGAGACACCCCCCGCCCTCGGGGGTAAAAAAAGGGGAAAAAAAAGGAAAATTTTATGAGACAGATTTTTGAGGATGTGACGGTAGTTTTTTTTTTTTTATTCTCCTTTTTTTCTTCTTTTTGGGTGGGGGTCTGTCAGCTAAAAATTTTTTTTTTTTCCCCCGGGGTTTTTCCTCAGATTTTAAAAAAAGGAAAGAAACAAGTTGTGGTGGTGGTGGTGGTCTTATTATTTTCTTATTTGTGATTCTCTAGTCTTAATTTTTTTTTTTTTTTTTTCAGTTTTTTCCAATTTATTTTCAGTAAATTTTTCAGATTTTTTTTCTTGGACAGTTTGATCTTTGTTGTTGTTGTTGTTGTTGTTGGTTGTTGTTTTGTTGGTGTTGTTTTTGCTGTTGTTGTTGTTGTTGTTGTTGTTGTTGGGTTGTTGCTTTTTGCGGTTTTTTTGTTGTTGCTGTTTTTGGGTTGTTGTTTTTTTTGTGTTGTGTTGTTGTTTTTTGTTGGTTGTTCCCTGTTGTTGTTGTTGTTTTTTTTGGGGTTTGGGGGGAACATGTTTGATAGTCTGTTTTTTCCTTTTTCAAATTGGGGTTGTTGGTTTTTGTTTTGTTGTTGTTTTTTGTTGTTTTTTGGCTGTTTTTGGGTTGTTGTGTTGTTGTTGTTTTTTGGTTTTTGGGTTGTGTTGTTGTTTTTTTTTTTGTTTTTGTTTTTGGTTTGTTGTCTGTGGTGGAACATTTTTATAGTTTTTATTTTCCTCTTAAAAATTGGCCCTTTTTTAAGGGTTTTTCTTTCGTGTTTTTTTTTTTCCCCTTTGATATCACTCGTTTTTTCTTCCTCAATATAAATTCTTTACTTCCTTCCTTTTTTTCCTTGGTTCCCCTTTTTTCTTTTTTCCTTTTTTTCTTTCCCGCCTTTTTTCTATCCACCCTTCCAACCCACTCTATCAATTACAAGAAGAAATGAAATAAATCCTTTCAAAACTCTCTCTCTCTCCTTTTCTCTTTTCTCTCTTTCTCCCCTTTTCTCTCCTCTCTCTCTCTCTCTCTCTCCTCTTCTTCTCTCTCTCCTTCTCCGCAAAGACAGACTAAAAACACTCAAGTTAGTTTTTTGTAAGGGATAATTGGACGAACCCAAAAACTTTTTATAAAACTTATAACAAAAAGTGTTTTCTTTCGAACAAAATTTTTCATTTTTTTTGTGTTTTTGGGTGTATTTTTTTTGTGTGTGGGGTGTGGGTGGTTTTGGGGTGTGGTGTGGGGTGTGTGTTTTGACCCAAATTAGGGGGAAAGTGTTTTAGTCTTAACGGAGATAGTTTTTTTTTTCTCTCTCTCTCTCTCTCCCCTATTTTTCTCCCCTCTCCTCTCTCTCCTCCCCTCTCTTCCTCTCCTCTTCCTTTCTTTTCCCTTTGCCCTTCCCGTCCTTTCTTCCTTTTCCTCCTTTTCCCCCTTTTCCCCCTCCCCCCTCCCCTTCCTCCTCCCCCCTCCTCCTTTCCCCATCCTCCCCCTCCTCCCCAAATCCCAAATTAGAAAAGCCCCGAAAAAAAAACAATAATAAAATTTTTTGGAAAATTGGGCCCCTAAACCCAAAATTTTTAAACAAATTTATATTTAAAAAAACCCGGGGTATGTCAGGGGTTAAACCCCCGCGTCCACCAAAAGTGGCCTCCCCGGGGGGGAAAAGGAAACCGGGGCCCCTTGACCCTCCTCCCCAAAAAACGCCCCGGAAAGGGCCCAACCCCCTTTCCCCCTGGCCCCCCAAAAAAATCAAAACCAAACACCACGGGGACCCGGGTTGGGCCCTCTTTGTGTGGGGTGGTTTGGGGGGTTTGTTGGGGGGTTGGGGGGAGGACCCCCCCGGGTTTGGAAGGGGCCGCAGGAGGCCCCCGAAGGCCGCCACCTGGCGGCCCCCCTGGGTTGGAAAGGGGCCTTTGGGGGCCGCCCGGGTTTCGGGGACCCCCAAGGCGGGGGGGGCTGGCCACCCCCCTGACCTCCCCCCGTGGCCCAAAAAACCCCAAAAAACATCCCATTTCGCCCCCTAAAACCACCCCCAAAATGAAGGGCCGGGCAGCCCCTCCTTCCTGCTTTTTTTATTTGCAGGGGATTTTTTCCCCGCCGGCGGGGGGTGGGTGGGGTTTGGGGAACCTTATTTCCACCCTCCTTTTTAGACTTGAAAGGTCAAGGAAGGGGGGGGCACCCTATCCTCCAAAAAAAAAAACGGGGGGGTAACCTCCAAAAAGAAAAAAAAGGCCCGTCCCCCCGGCCCGGGTTTTAAAAATGTGGGGGGCCCCCGTGGGGGGCCCGGGGGCCCAAAATTACCCCCCTTGGGCCCGGGCCCCGGGCCCGGGGGTGGGGGGGAAGGGCCCACCCTGCAGGGGACCCCACCCCACCACCCCCTGTCCTTCGGGCCCCCCCAGGGGACCCCGACCCCCCCGGGCCCCCAACCCCTTCCCCCCTACCGTCCCCCCACCCCCGGGGGGGGGCGAGCGCCCTTTGGGCCCGCCGGGGCACCGGCCTTGGGCCCAGGTTTCGGGGAGGGGGGAATTCCCGGGGCCCCGCCACCCCGGGGCCCGGCCGCCGGGGGGGGGAAAAATTTTCCCAAAAGGTTGTTTCCCCTTGGGTTTCTTCCCCCCGTTCCCCGGGGAACCTTTTTGTTTCCCAGGGGTTTTTTTCCCCAGGGGGCCCCGGGGTCCCCGTCCTCCTGATGGTGGGGGGGGGTGCCCAGGGCCTCTTTAGGTTGAGGCGGGGGCCCTGAAAGTACAGGTTTCACACCAGAGGCCGAGGAAGGAAATTTCTCTATGAAAAGTCCCAGGGCGGGGACGTCTTTCCCCGGCGTGGTCAATGAAGGGAATGTCCAGAAGGGAGAATTTTTTTCCCAATGCTGGCGTGACCTGGGGGGAGGGTTTAAGTCTTTTAGGGGGCCCCCCTAGGTGCCCGAGGAGGGCCCGGGGCTGTGTTTGGGCCCGGATTTGGCCGCAGCGGGGCTCGAAAAACTCCCGCTGGGAGCCTTGAGGGCGCCGGGCCCCAATACCTTGCTGCTCCTTGGGCGGCCCCAGCGACTCTTTTTCCTCCTGCACCGCAGACAAGGGATCTCAGGAGTTTCTAAAACCCGAGAAACAGCCGCCCCGCTTCATGGTGGGGTCTGCTTTCTGAGGCATGGCGAGCGTCGATCTTAAACAAACACACGATCCCGCTGGCAGGCAAGGAAAAAAATGGGATACAGAGGTAGGAGTTAGGACGACTTGCAACATGACCTTATATGGGACAGACAGACTTGGTGGTGGCGGTTGCAGCCCTCCACGGGTGAGACTGGAGTTGGTGGCGGGGAAGGTAGGGAGGCTGAGGCTGTGATTGGTGGAGAGGAGCAGGTTGGAGTTAGCGATGCAAGGGTGTAAAGGTGAGTTTCCTATGCCTTAACCATAGCTATCACCACTACTGTACTGTTATCACCACTACAGTAGTACTTCTGCCATCACCACTACTGATGTCATCGGCACTCCTCCTCCTCCTCCTCCTCTCCTTCCAATCTCCTCTTCTCTCTTCTCTGCCTTTCCTGTTTATTATCTCGCGTTTCCAATTCCTCTC
Source organism: Chionoecetes opilio (assembly GCA_016584305.1). Classification (NCBI taxonomy): domain Eukaryota; kingdom Metazoa; phylum Arthropoda; class Malacostraca; order Decapoda; family Majidae; genus Chionoecetes; species Chionoecetes opilio. The sequence continues at coordinate 30,010 of JACEEZ010018918.1, read as the reverse complement.
TTTCTGCTTTACCTTTTTTAACTATTCCTTATTGGTAATATGGAGACGGAGATGGGTCTCTCTCTCTCTCTCTCCTCTCTCTCTCTCTACTCCATGAACCGCACCATAACGTGACTATTTGATTATTAGACTTAACCGCAGAGAGAGAGAGAGAGAGAGAGAGAGAGAGAGAGAGAGAGAGAGAGAGAGAATGGAAGATGGAGAGATGGAATTATATTTAGGCCTATTCCTCTCCGTAATATCTCCATTGTCCCCAATTATATTTTTTTAGATCTTGACGTTTCGTGTAGCTTTCACTTTTTTTTCCCGTTTTTTTTCTCTTATTTTTTGTCGGTTCATCTTTGTCATAATATTTTTCGTCCTTATTTTAGTATGCAATTCCAATGTATTTTTGTATTTTTCACCAGTTTTAAAGTACATTTTCTCGTCTATTATATAATTTTCATTTAACCCCTTCACGCCCAGATTTTTCCTTTGCTACATAAAATCATCTGTTGTTAGCCATAAAATTACGAAAAGTGACTGAATATACCAAATTAACTGTCGACAGGGATACTAAACAGGTCATATCTATAAAACATTGCTTATATTCACTAAAAATCGTCTAATGGTACACAAATTACAATGGAAATTACGTCTCTGGGCCTCAAGGGGATAATCTTTCCATTATATTTTCTTATTCATCTTAAATTTTTCTTGTTTTTACTGGTTTTATATTTTTTTGCTTTACATCGTATTATTATTATTATTATTATTATTATTATTATTATTATTATTATTTTGTATCATTGTGTTTAATTATTGTGTTATCATGTATTTTTTTGTTTGCTTCCCATCATTATATTGTATTATTCATCTTATTTTATATATATATTTTATCTAATTATTGTTTCGTATTTATTTCATCTTTCCATCAAATTTTCTATCATCTTTTTCTCTAGTTTTTGCAGTTTGTGGTTTTTTTATGCATATTATTATCATTATTATTGTTGTCATCATTGCTATCATCATTATTATTATTGTTGTCATCATTGCTATCATCATTATTATTATTGTTGTCATCATTGCTGCTATCATCATTATTATTATTGTTGTCATCATTGCTATCATCATTATTATTATTGTTGTCATCATTGCTGATCATCATTTTTTATTGTTTGGTCATCTTTGCTATCATCATTATTATTATTGTTGTCATCTTTGCTTATCATCATTATTATTATGTTGTCATCATTGCTTCTTTTATCATTATTATTGTGTTGTCATCATTGCTCATCATATTTTATGTTGTCATCATTGCTATCATCATTATTATTATTGTTGTTATCATTGCTATCATCATTATTATTATTGTTGTCATCATTGCTGCTATCATCATTATTATTATTGTTGTCATCATTGCTGCTATCATCATTATTATTGTTGTTATCATTGCTATCGTCATTATTATTATTGTGTCATCATTGGGTATCATCATTATTTTTATTGTTGTCATCATTGTCATCATATTATTTTTGTTGTCATCATTGCTATATCATTATTATTTGTTTTTCATCATTGCTATCATCATTATTATTATTGTTGTCATCATTGCTGCTGTCATCATTATTATTATTGTTGTCATCATTGCTATCATCATTATTATTATTGTTGTCATCATTGCTATCATCATTATTATTATTGTTGTCATCATTGCTTATCATCATCATTATTATTGTTGTCATCATTGCTATCATCATTATTATTATTGTTGTCATCATTGCTGCTTCATAAATTATTATATTGTCATCATTGCTATCATCATTTTTATGTTGTCATCATTGCTACCCTCATTAATTATTATTGTTGTCATCATTGCTATCATCATTAATATTATTGTTGTCATCATTGCTGCTATCATCATTATTATTATTGTTGTCTTTCATTGTTTCTCATCATTTTTAAATTTTTTGTTGCATCTTTGCTACATCATCATTATTATTGTTGTCCATCATTGCTATCTCATTTATTATTGTGTCATCATTGCTGCTATCATCATATTATTATTGGGTCATTCATTGCTATCATCATTATTATTGTTGTCATCATTGCTATCATCATTATTATTATTGTTGTCATCATTGGCTATCATCATTATTATTATTGGAGTAAAATGAAATGGTCTCAAAATAAAAGGCAAGAAAGGTGTCTTGGTGTCTTTTTATATTTTTCATTTTGTTTTTCAGTAAATAAATAATCCTCTTTTATTTTTTTTCTTTTATTCCATCTTCCCATATATTTTTTTACTCGTTCTTTTTTCTTGGTTTTTTCAGATTTTTTCTTTTCAACTATTTTTTTTTCTATATTTTTAATTTCCCATCATTTTTTTTCTTATTCATCTTTTAATTTTTATATTTGCTGGTTTTATATATTTTCGGTTCATATTATCATCATTATTATTGTTGTTATCATTGTCTTCATATCATTTCCTCTATTAATTAGTATATTATTATGTCATCTTTTCATCATATTTTTCTTATTCCTTCATTGTTTATTATCTTTGCTGGTTTTATCTTTTTTTTTTTCTTTACATCATTATCATTATTATTGGTATCATTGTCATCATTATTATTGTTATCACTATCATCATTATTATTATTATCATTGTCATCATTATTATTGTTATCTGTCATCATTATTATTATTGTTATCATTGTCATCATTACTATTATTATCATTGCCGTCGTTATTATTGGAGCAAAACGAAACGGTCTCAAAGTAGAAGGGGAAAAAAAATTCAAAGGTACGGAGAGGGGAGGAAGGGGGTGAAGGGAAGGAGTTGAAGGGGAGAGGGAAGGAAGGGGAAGGGGGGGAGGGGAAAGGGGTTGGGGGGGGGGGGAGAGGGAAGGGGGAAGGGGGGTTTAGGGGGAGAGGGGGAAGAAATGAGGGAAGGAAGGGACGGGAAGGAAGGGGGGGAAAGGAAAAAAATGTTTACGAGGGGTGGGCCTTAGGGGGGAAGGGGGGGAAAAAATTAAAAAGGAGTGTACCTCCACCTATTTGAAGGTTGAACCTTAAAATATTTGAGGGAAATGGGGGAAAATAGAGATGGGCGTGTGTGTGATTCTCTCTCTCTCTCTCTCTCTCTCTCTCTTCTCTCTCTCCTCTCTCCTCCTCTCTCTCTCTCTCTCTCTCTCTCTTTTCTCTCAATGAAAGAAAAAAGGGGAAAGGGTGTGTGTGTGTGATTTCTTCTCTCTCTCTCTCTCTCTCTCTCTCTCTCTCCTCTCTCTCTCTCTCTCTCTCTCTCTCTCTCTCTCTCTCTCTCTCAATGAAAGAAAATAGAGATGGGGGTGTGTGTGTGATTCTCTCTCTCTCTCTCTCTCTCTCTCTCCTCTCCTCTTCTCTCCTTCTCTCTCTCTCTCTCTCTTCTCTCTCTCTCTCTCTCTCTCCCTTTTCTCTCTCTCTCTCAATGAAGAAAATAAAAGATGGGGTGTGTTTATTTTTCTCTCTCCCTCCTCTTTCCTCTCTTCTCTCTATCCCCCTCTTTTTATTTCTCTCCTCTCTCTTCTCTCTTCTTCTTCATGTTTTTTTTATTTTTTCTCTTATTTCCATTTTTCTCTTTTTTGTTTTTCAAATTTTTCTTTTTTTCCTCCAAAAAAAAAAAGGTTTGGTTTTGGGTGGAATTTTCCTTTTTTCCCCTTCTTTTCTTTTTCTTTTTTATTTTTTTCTATCCTCTCTTAGTGGTTTTTTTACTATTTGTAGGTTTCCCTTTTTTATTTTTGTGAAATTTCCAAGTTTTTTAAATTTTCCTTATGTGTTAACGATTTTTTTTTTTTTTGCTTTCTGTAACTAAGTGAAATTATGGGTTTTTCTTATTTTTTTCAAATTTTAATATATTTTTTTAGTTTTGAATTTCTCATTCAATAGTTTTATTATGTTCTATTTTTTTTTTTTTTTTGTCAAGAAATATTTTCATTTTTTTTTTTTTTCTCTTATTTTTCATAGTGGGTTTTCCAAAATTTCCTATTTATTAAGCCATTTTTTTCCTTTTACTTCCTTTTCCATTTCCCTATCCTTTTTCCTCCTTTCTCCTTTTTTATCCACCCCTCTCATTATAAGTGGAAAGGGGAAAGGGTAGGAAGGGGAAAAAGGGAAAAGGGAAAAAAAAGGGAGTGACGAAGAGAGAGATAGAGAGACAGATAAAGGAGAAAAGTAGCAAAAAACGTAATTGGTGCGTGTGTGTGTGTGTGTGTGTGTGTGGTTTTGTGTGTGTGTGTGTGTGTAGTGTGGGGTGTGATGTGTGGTGTGTGTGTGGTGCGTGTGTACAGGGAGGAAAGGATGGACCTAAGAGGGAGGAGAGGAAGGAGGGAGGGGAGGGGGAGGGAGGGAGGGAGAGGAGGGAAGGGAGGAGGGAGGAGGAGGGAGGAGGGAGAAGGGAGGGAAGGGAAGGAGTCAGAGACACGTGAGAGAATGGAGGGGAGAAAGGAAGGAAGGGAATGGAAGGGAAGGAAGGAGGGAGGGAAAAGGGAAAATAAGGGAAGTGGAATGGAAGTGGAAGGGAAGAGGAGGAGAAGGAGAGAGGGAGGAAAAAGGAAAGAGGAGAGGAGAGTTACAGAGGAGGGGGAGAGAGAGAGAGAGATGAGAGAGAGAGAGAGAGAGAGAGAGAGAGAAGAAAAAAAAAAAATGCTTAATATGAAAATGAATAATGAAAATAAAAATCAAATACCAGATAACTTTTCCCGGTGAATGATAAATATTTATTGTTTATGATGAGGGGGACGATTTAGGCTATAAATAATAAGGGGAATTGGTGAGATAAAGAGTTTAATGAGGTAATTGTCCAGGTGTCATGGGTCCAGGTAGGAGAGAGAGAGAGAGAGAGAGAGAGAGAGAGAGAGAGAGAGAGAGAGAGAGAGAGAGAGAGAGAGAGAGAGAGAGAGAGAACACAAAACTCACCCAACCAACCCTTTTCTCTTTTCATTTCCCTTCCTCTCTCCCTCCCCTCCCCCCATCCCAGGTATGAGAGAGAGAGAG
>JACEEZ010018918.1:2500-10000 GCA_016584305.1 Chionoecetes opilio | reverse complement strand
TTGGTTATAAGTTGATGGTGCTTTTATATATTTATTTATTTATTGTTAAAGAGGCATCAGATGAATTTTTTATTATTTGTTTATTATTGTTTAAGGTGGGAAGAAAGAAACAAGTGATTTTTTTTATATGCATTTGGTTCTTATATAAAAAAACACATTTAATATATATTTTTTGTTGAAGTATATCACAATGAAGACTCACAGCTTCTATCATCATTATCATTATTATTATCATTATTATTATTATTATTATTATTATTATTATTATTCATTTACACGTATGAACAGCAGGTTGATTAATGTGAAGTGAAGCAACTAAAGCTAAGTTAATGTATGATGAAAAATGATGACTAGTTGATTATAATTTTTAGGATGTTATACAAGATTATTTTCTTTGATTCCTAAAAATGATGAATGATAAATGATAAACAGGCGAAAGAAAATGGAATATGCGTAGCAGTGTATTACAAAAGTATTATGAAAGGAAAGTATTGTGTGGAATGGAAGGGAAATAGGGAAAGTATTATGTGGAATGGAAAGGAAATAGGGAAAGAAAATAGGGAACATATTGTGGAATGGAAAGGAAATGGGAAAGTATTGTGTGTGGAATGGAAAGGAAATAGGGAAAGCATTATGTGGAATGGAAAGGAAATGGGAAAGTATTGCGTGGAATGGAAAGGAAATAGGGAAATAAAATAGGGAACATATTGTGGAATGGAAAGGAAACGGGAAAGTATTATGTGGAATGGAAAGGAAATGGGAAAATATTGTGTGGAATGGAAAGGAAATGGGAAAATATTGTGTGGAATGGAAAGGAAATGGGAAAGTATTATGTGGAATGGAAAGGAAATGGGAAAGTATTATGTGGAATGGAAAGGAAATGGGAAAGTATTATGTGGAATGGAAAGGAAATGGGAAAGTATTGTGTGAAATGGAAAGAAATGGAAAGTATTATGTGGAATGGAAAGGAAATGGGAAAGTATTATGTGGAATGGAAAGGAAATGGGAAAGTATTATGTGGAATGGAAAGGAAATGGGAAAGTATTATGTGGAATGGAAAGGAAATGGGAAAGTATTATGTGGAATGGAAAGGAAATGGGAAAGTATTGTGTGAAATGGAAAAAAAATGAATATGCGTCGCCGTGTGAGAGAAAATACGAAAATATTGTGTTTTTGAGAAAGTGAAGGAAGGAAGGGAGGGAGGGATAGGATGGGGAGGGAGAAGAAGAAGGAAAAATAAATAAATAAGAAGTAGGAGTAGAAAAGGGAGTAGAGGGAGGTAAATAAGGGAGTAAATAAGAAGTAGGAGTAGAGGGGAGGTAAATAAGGGAGTAAATAAGAAGTAGGAGTAGAGGGGAGGTAAATAAGGGAGTAAATAAGAAGTAGGAGTAGAGGGGAGGTAAATAAGGGAGTAAATAAGAAGTAGAGGAGTAGAAAGGGGAGATTCATTTAAGCAGAAAGAAAATGTGGACTACCATGTCTAGTAGGGACGTTTTGTAAGGTTGTTTTTAAAGGAAGAATTGATAAGAAGAGACAGGAAGAAGAAAAGAAGATAGAAGAAATAAGGAAGAGGGAAATGTGTTGACGGTGGTGGTGGTGGTGGGGGGGGGAGGAGTTGAGGTGGTGGTGGGGGAGGAGGGGAGTGGTTTTATATACGAAATGATAAGGAATTTTTTAATAGACGGATTTTTTCGTTTGGACAATCATATGTTTTGGTATTATTATTATTATTATTATTATATTTATTATTATTATTATTATCTGTTGTTCATTCCTGTTGTTGCTTATATATTTTATTGTTAATCAAGCTGGTGCGTGAATCTCTTGAATATTTTTATCTTTAATTTGAGATGTATTTTGATTGGTTTTCCTCTCTCTCTCTCTCTCTCTATCTATCTATCTATCTCTCCGTCTCCTCGCGTCAATCTCAAACTGTCTCTTAACTTCCCTCGTAACACTCCTCGCTTACTTTTTTTTTTCTCTCTCTCTCTCTCTCTCTCTCTCTCTCTCTCTCTCTCTCTCTCTCTCTCTCTCTCTCTCTCTCTCTCTCTCTCTCTCTCACACACACATACACACACAAAGGGAGGAAAAATACTAATCATCATAGACTTTTAAGCCAGAGATTAATTAGCTCGATATAAAAACTTAGGATTATTATTACGGCCATGATATTTTTTTTATCCATTTGTTTATGAAGCGCCATAGAGAGATAATGGTGGGTAGGGGGAGGGGGAAAGGGGAGAGGAGGAGGAGGAGGAGGGGGATCAGGGGCGAAAAAGGGGAGGGGGAGGGGGATTTAGTTACTTTTATGTGGAGTTGAAATTATTAGTTTATCACAACAATGAAAAAAAGGGTTGGTATCAAAAATGAAAAAAAAATGTAATTGGCGCTTTTGTAATCACATCAAAAAGTTAACAACGCTTGTGTTTTGATGTTTTTTAATTAATGTAAAACACAGATATGACTTCAGTGGTGGCGGCGATTAGGGGGGAAGAAGGGGGGTTTAGGGGGAGGGAAGGGGATTAAAAGGGGGAAGGGGGGAGGGGGTGATGAAGGGGATGGAAAAAGTATAGACACTCGGAAATGTTTGTTAATTTTGTCCACACTTTTATGGCATATCATGATTTAGTGTTGTTGTTGTTGTTAGTGGTGATGTTGGTGGTAGTTTTATGCTTACCTGTCCATCTCTTCACACACCTGACACCACCACCACCATCACCACCACCACCACCACCACCACCACCACCACCATTTATAGTACAATGCAATACATATTTTTGTCTGAACGTGTTACAGTCTGTATGCCAAACCTCAAAAAATATGAATAGAGAAAGAGAGAAAACAAACATAGAAACAAATAGGTGATAGGGCTGTCAATTATACTATGAATAAAAAAGATTGAATGTTAGTATTAATAGAGATGAGAAGAAATTGTAAAAAAATAGATACAAAATCGTAATTGGAGGATTGGAATTGGAAAAGTAGAAAAAAACGAAATAAGAATAAAGAGAGGATAGAAATAAAGAAAGAAAATAGGTGATAGAAGTGTCAATTACGGTGAATAAAAAGAAAATAGATGTTAATATTGATAAACATGATAAGAAATGGTGTAAAAAATTGATACAAAATCGTAATTGGTCTATCAAACTCTAGTATACAATATTAAAAAATGTATAACTTGCAATACAATAGAATAATAGCATGAATAGTGAGTGAATGAAGAACAGAATGCATTGTGTTGCGTGAATGACTGTGTTTGTGTTGCGCGGCAGGCTCGCTTCTAGGGCTACACTTTTTTGTAAGCTGTGACAGTAGGCCTATGAGTGGCGTGGCGTAGGCTCTTTTGTGTGTCTGTAGCAGCAGTAAAACAGAGACAAAAAATGAGTGGCGTAGGCTGTTTTGTCTGTCTTTGTAGTAGCAATAAAACAGAGACAAAAAATGAGTGGCGTAGGCTGTTTTGTCTGTCTTTGTAGTAGCAATAAAACAGAAGTAAAAAAATAGGTTTGAAAGTAGGTTGTGAATGTGATTTTTCTTCAAAGTATCGGGAATGTAGGAGAAAAAAATGAGAGGCAAGTGAAAAATAAGAGCTATTTATGAAAGAAAAAAAAGTGAAAGAAAAAAGTCCAGAGATTGAAAAATAAGAGACATTTATGAAAGAAAAAAATGTGAGAAGAAAAAACGAAGAGTGAAAGATAAGAGATATTTATGAAAGAAAAAAAAAGAAAAAATAACCCCAGAGAAACAGAAAAATAAGAGATGTTTATGAAAGGAAAAAAATGTGTGCGAGAAAAAAAACAGAGTGAAAAATAAGACATTTATGAAAGAAAAAATATGTGAGAGAAAAAAACGCGAGGCAAGTGACAAATAAGAGACATATGATAGAAAAATAATAATTGTATGAATATAGTAATTGTTTATCATGGAAGAAAAATAAAAGAGGAAAGTAAAACAAAAGATTAACGAATGAAAATGAAAATGAGTTCTAGGGTGAATCAATTAAGTGTCTATAAATTTCCGTTTTCCGTGTTACCATTTAGTTCAGTAATGTTAGGGAAGGAAAATGAAAGAGAAAAAAATTAAGTTAGACTGAAAGATAAACGAAGTAGATGAACATTTATTTGAGAGAGAGAGAGAGAGAGAGAGAGAGAGAGAGAGAGAGAGAGAGAGAGAGAGAGAGAGAGAGAGAGAGAGAGAGAGAGAGAGAGAGAGAGAGTTGATTGAAATGCAGCATGGTGAATAGGTACCTAAATAAAAATGGAAAATGATATAACATGACATCTATTGAAGCTTTGAACAATGAACTAATAAAACACAGACATGACTTTGTGCAGGTCTGTGTGTGTGTATGTATGTGTGTGTATGTGTATGTGTGTGTGTGTATGTGTATGTGTATGTGTGTGTGTGTGAGTATAAATATAAAAGAATGATAGGACAGGTAAGAACAGATACAATTATGGAATGATAGGACAGGTGGGAACAGGTTAAAAATTATAGGACAGGTGAGAACAGGTAAAGACTGGAATGATAGGACAGGTGAGAACAGGTAAAGACTGGAATGATAAGACAGGTGAGAACAGGTAAAGACTGGAATGATAGGACAGGTGAGAACAGGTAAAATAAAAGTGATAGGACAGGTGATAACAGGTAACATAAAAGTGATAGGACAGGTGATAACAGGTAAAAACTGGAATGATAGGACAGGTGTGAACAGGTAAAATAATGATAGGACAGGTGAGAACAGGTAAAGACTGGAATGATAGGTTTAATTAAGTGGTCCATTTTGGTTATTTTCAAGGTGTTTCAAGGTGGTTTTCAAGGTATTGGATTGGAATGAAGAGAGTTGGTTTGACTCTTTTTTTATGTGACTTCATTCAGTAGAAGGAAAAAAAACCATAACATATTTGTACAGCTACGAATATAACTTTTTTTTATATATATATATATGTATAAATGCTGTAAATTATTGAGAGTAAAAAAAATATCAAAATGAAATTGTAATATTGTAATGTAGAATGAATGCAACAAGTTTGTGAAATGATTTAGTGATGTTACTATGAACTACGATGAGTGAGAGTGAGTGAGTGAGTGAGTGAGTTAAAGGACGTACTGAAGACTAGATTAGGTCCTCGTCACACCTGGCAGTCATTTCCGCCTGCCGGCAGTCCAGCGCACCTGTACAACCTGTAATTAACCTGCACCGTAACCCTTGGCGGGCTGATGAAAGGATTCGTAGCTCCTCTCGCGTGTTTCTCTGGTCCGTTCCCTTCCTCGTGCATGTGCGGAGAGAAACGCGGCGCCCCTGGTGCTTGCGGTGCCATCCTTGAAACTCGATACTGTCCTGACGTCGCGTGCTGCATTCCCTGTGTCATCGCTGCTGCACCCGCTGTGTCGCTGGTCGCCCGCCGCGGCAGGGCTCAGCGAGCACCCATACCGCGCCGCGCCGCGCCGCCTCGGGGCCGGAATTACGAGTAATGTGAGGAAATGGCGTCTGTCTGATGTATGTTCCTCCACACCTCCCCCATCCCACCCTGCGACATGGGGGGGTGGGGGGGGAGTCATCTGTCCTCGCTCCTCGTAACACAACACAGCGAGGGGGGGAGGAGGGAGGGGAGGTGGTTGCCGACACACCTGGCTGTCTCACAACTGAGATCACAGGACCCGGCGCCCCCGCACACACAACACACACGCACATACACACGCACACTTGCCAGCTTGTCCACGCCGGTGTTGTCCGCACACAGCGGCGTGAGGGGGGGCCGGGGGTGGGGGGGTGGACGTGACAGCCGCTGGATAGGGGCGCCCTACAATGTGCAGATGAGGGAGTGGGGGGTTGCCGGGTGTGTAGGAGGGGTTGGGGTTCACTAGGTGAGGTTCTCGTAGAGGGGCTCTGCCTCTGCCTCGGGAGGGTGGCTGTGGTGGAGGTTGTGGCGGCGGTCTGCGGGGGGGCGTCGCCGCGGCCGCCGGTGGTGTCCTCGCTCCACGGAGAAGTAGGTGCGGAACCTGTCGGTGCGGGAGGGCAGGGGGGGCAGGCCGCGCTGCTGGGGGGTGGCGGGCCGCCCCCTCTTGGCGCCCCCCACGTAGTACACACTCTCGTAGTCCGGCCCCGGGGAGCCGCAGAGGGGCGGCGCGGAGGGGCAGTAGTAGCGCACGTGTGCTGGGGAGGCGGAGGGCGTGTCTGTGTCACTAGGGTGTCCCAGCACTCCCAGGGCGGCCAGCGGCTCCTCCTCGCTGTCCGTGTCCGTGGCGGCTGCCGCGTGCACCAGGCGAGGGGCGCGACGAGGCCCCCGCAGCAGCGCGCGCCCGTCCTGCCCCACAGGCTCGCTGGTGCTGTAGCTGCACGTCTCGCTGCCTGCACCACACACACCCACACACACAGACGTACATTAGTTATGGACACGCTACCTACACACTAAATAATAAATAATAAATATATATATAACACATGTGCAGTTTTGTGCACACACACTTACGCACGTACTTACATGATAGTGAACACACACACGTACACACCTGATGAGATGCTCTGGTAGAGGTGTTCGGAGGGCGCGTTGCTGCGGGGCTCGGGCGTGTAGAGGTGCACGCCCATGGTCATGCCCTGCATCTCCTCGCCGTCCACGGGCACGGGCTTGAAGCGGGTGCGCGCTCGGGCGGGCACGATGGAGGGCGCGGAGGGCAGGTCGTCGTAGATGATGGCGCCGCTCAGCTCCGTGCAGCCCTTGGGGGCGCGCCCACGCCCACGCAACCTGCAGGGGACGAGGGATTACTGTAGGCGTGCTGGGTGGGCGGGGCGGTGGATAAAGATGATGGTATGTAATGAGAGAGAGAGAGAGAGAGAGAGAGAGAGAGAGAGAGAGAGAGAGAGAGAGAGAGAGAGAGAGAGAGAGAGAGAGAGAGAGAGGAGAGACGAGGTGAAGAGAGGGTAGGGAGAGGGAGAGGGGGTGAGTGGGAAAGGAGGGAGGGGAGGAGAAGGGAGAGTTAGAGAGGAGACTGAGAGTGAAAGAGAGAGGAGGGACTCGTACAGGGTTCAAAGTAGAACGCCTACGGTTAGGGAGGGGTATAAAAAGTGAATGGGCACTTAGGCAGGGGGGTGAGTAGGGGTTAAAGGGAGGGGAGGGTGGAGGGAGTGTTATAGGGAGAGGCAGACTGTGTGGCGTACAAGAAGGAGTTAAGGGGAAGGGGAAGTGATAAAGGGGATCAAAACACTTATAAGGGTAACGGTAGAAAGATTAAAGGGAAGGGGGTAAAAAAGGGTGAAAGGGAGGTTGCATTGGGTATAGGGAGTGAAGAGGAAGAGGAGGGAGAGGAGGGGCATGAGAAGAGGAGGTTAAGAGGAGGGAAGAGCTAGGTTTTGTGAGGGGAAAGGGGGGAGGGGGGGGAAGGGGAGAAAAGGGGGAGTTTGGGGACATGAATAGAGTTAGGGGGGAAGGGGGGGCAGGGGGCGTGTCCGTGTGTCAGAGAGAAGCAGTGAGTTGTAGAGATGCGACTGACAGACCAGAGAGA
>JACEEZ010018916.1:0-14676 GCA_016584305.1 Chionoecetes opilio | reverse complement strand
GATTAGTTAGTATTACGTAAGCTAGTTTTATGTATTAAACTGAGCGTTATTGTCTATATACAAGTTTTTATATCATATGCAATAAACCCATACATAACATGTAGTGTTTTCAATGATTTTAGCTAGTTATCAGTGAAGAGCTGCTTTTTCCTACAAATTGAAGTATATTCCTCTATATCGCTTTAATTTAGCTTTTTGATATATGCTACAACTATATTTTACAAAATTAATAGCTAAAAATAAGTATTTTTTATGAAATTTAGCCATCAATTTTAATCTTAAAAACATCGTTTTTCAGGTATTTGAATATATTTTTGAAAGGCTAAAAAATGTCGAAATTTGACATTATTCAGCTTTTTTACACAACTATATTTTACAATATTATGAGCTAAAAATATGTATTTTTCATGAAATCCAGGTATCAATTTTAATCTTAAAAACAACGTTTTTTCAAGTATTTTAATGTATTTTTGAAATGCTAAAAAACGTCGGAATTTAACATTATTCATCACTTTTACACAACTATATTTTACAATATTATGAGCTTAAAATATGTATATTTCATGAAATTTAGGTATCAACTTTAATCTTAAAAACAACATTTTTTCAAGTGTTATAATGTATTTTTGAAGGGCTAAAAAATGTCGAAAAGTGAAATTATTCAGCAATTTTTTTTATAGAGAAATTCAAAATGTGGTATTATAGTTGTTTTCGTTAGAAAATGCTATTTTAAACTACTGTAAGCTTATAATAGGAGTTTGAGACTCTATATTGTGATACAATTGTATATTACACGTGTTTTTCATAGTCTCTTGTAAATTGTAGTGTTATATCATAAATAGAAGGAATTTACCTTACGATAATGCTAAATATCCTCAAAATGTGTTCTTTTCAATGATTTTAGCTAGTTATCGGTGATATATAGCTGTTTTTCTACAAATTGAAGTTTACAATCCTTTTTTTAGAATAATTTGCACCTATAAGTAGCTTACATTACATTAAGCTATAAAATAGAAGAGTAAGAGGTTATTTATTGTGATATAACGGTATATTGCAAGCGTTTTTCATAGTTTCTTGTAAACTGTAGCGTTATTGTATATATACATGAAGTTTTACTTATTATATTGCTATAAACCCATAAAATGTAGTGTTTTCAATGATTTTAGCTAGTTATCAGTGATTTATAGCTGTTTTCCTACAAATTGAAGTATATTCCTTTATATGGGTAGCTAAATAGGTTTTGATATATGCTACAACTATATTTTACAAAATTAATAGTTAGAAATATGTATTTTTTATGAAATTTAGGTATCAATTTTAATCTTAAAAACACCGTTTTTTCAAGTATTTTAATGTATTTTTGAAGGGCTAAAAAATATCGAAATTTGAAATTATTGAGCACTTTTACACAACTATATTTAACAATATTATGAGCTTAAAATATGGATTTTTCATGAAATTTAGGTATCAATTTTAATCTTAAAAACAACGTTTTTTCAAATGTTTTAATGTATTTTTGAATGGCTAAAAAATGTCGAAAATTGACATTATTCAGCCCTTTTTTTGATAGCGAAATTCAAAATGTGGTATTATAGTTGTTTTCGTTAGAAAATGCTATTTTAAACTACTGTAAGCTTAGAATAGGAGTTTGAGACTCTATATTGTGATACAATTGTATATTACATGTGTTTTTCATAGTCTCTTGTAAATTCTAGTGTTATATCATAAATAGAAGGAATTTACCTTACGATAATGCTTTATACCCTCTTAATGTGTTCTTTTTCAATGATTTTAGCTAGTTATCGGCTGTTTTTCTACAAATTGCAGGATAAAATCCTTTTTTTAGAAAAATTTGCACCTATAAGTAGCTTACATTACATTAAGCTATAAAATAGAAGAGTAAGAGGTTATTTATTGTGATATAACGGTATATTGCAAGCGTTTTTCATAGTTTCTTGTAAACTGTAGCGTTATTGTATATATACAAGTAGTTTTACTTATCATATTGCTATAAACCCATAAAATGTAGTGTTTTCAATGATATTAGCTATTTATCGGTGATATATAGCTATTTTCCTACAAATTGAAGTATAAAATCCTCTTTTTAGAACAATTTGGACCTATTAGTAGCTTACATTACATTAAGCTATTAAATAGAAGAGTAGGAGGATATTTATTGTGATATAACGGTATATTGCAGACGTTTTTCATAGTTTCTTCTAAACTGTAGCGTTATTGTAAATATACAAGTATTTTTACTTATTATATTGCTATAAACCCATAAAATGTAATAATTTCAATGATTTTAGCTAGTTATCAGTGATATATAGCTGTTTTCCTACAAATTGAAGTACAAAATCCTCTTTTTAGAATAATATGCACCTATAAGTAGCTTACATTACTTTAAAAGCTATTAAATAAAAGAGTAAGAGGTTATTTTTTGGTAATTAAACGGTATATTGAAAGCGTTTTTCATAGTTTCTTTTTAAACTGAGTGTTTATTGTATATTCCCCCCCCCAAGTATTTTAAATTTACCCATATTGCTAAAAAACCCATAAAATGTAGTTTTTTCCCAATGATTTTAGCTATTTAAATTCATTTTGGAAGAGTGGTTTTTTTCTACAAATTTTAAAGGGATATTTTTTTATATCTGTAGTTTTAAATAGCTTTTTAATTTGCTAAAAACTATATTTTACAAAAGTAATGCAAAAAATTTGTTTTTTTCTGAAATTGATATCAATTTTAATTTAAAAAAACAATTTTTTTTTTCGAATTTAAGTATTTTGAAAGTTTAAATAAGCCCCGAAATTTTACATTATTCAGCATTTTACACAATATTTTTACAATGTTATGAGCTAAAAATATAAAATTTTTCATGAAATTTAGGTTTTCATTTTTAACCCTTAAAAAAAAACGTTTTTTCAAGTTTTTTTAAGTATTTCGCCAAAAAAAAATGCCCAAAAATTTTGACATTATTAAAGCTTTTTTACAAACTAATTTTACAATATTATGAGTTTAAAATATGTATTTTTCATGAAATTTTAAATGTATAAAATTTTTTATTTAAAAAAACAACTTTTTTTAAAAGTGTTTTAATGTTTTTTTGCGGGGGCTAAAAAATGTGGGAAAAATAAACCTTATTCAGCTTTTTTTTTAAATTAGAAAAATTTCAAAATGTGGATTTATAGTTGTTTCGTTAAAAATTTGTTTAATTTTAAATACTGTAATCTTAAAATGGGGGAGTTTGGGGATTTCTATTTTGTAAATAAAAAATTTGGCCCCATTATACTTTGTTTTTCATAGTTTCTTTTTAAAATTGTAGTGTTATATAAATTAATAAAAGGGAAAAATTTTTTCCCTTTATGAAAAATGTTTTATCCCCTCAAAAGGGTTTTTCTTTTCAATTTTTTTAAGCTAGTTATTGGGATATATAGCTTTTTTTTCCTACAAATTGAAGTATCCCAACCCTTTTTTTTTAGATATTTTGACCTATAAGTGGGTTACTTTCCCTTTAAAGGGCAAATAAATAGAAGAGTAAGGGTTTTTTATTGAAATTTAAGGGTATATTGCAAGCGTTTTTCATAGTTTTTGAAACTTTTTGCGTTATTGTATAATAAAAAAGAGTTTTTTTTTTTTTTTTCCCAATATTGCTAAAAACCCCAAAAAAGGGGTGGTTTTCAATGTCATTAGATATATATCGGTGTTTTATATAGCTTTTTTCCCCCCAAATTTGAAGTAAAAAATCCTCTTTTTAGAATAATTTCCCCCCCTATAAGTAGTTTACTTTACATTAAGTAGAAAATAGAAGAGAAGGGGTTTATTATTGTGATTAAACGGTATATTGAAAGCTTTTTTCATATTTTCTTTAAAATGTAGCTTAAATTGTATAATACAAGTATTTTTACTTTTTAAATTTTGCTAAAAAAACCCAAAAAAATGTAGTGTTTTCAAGTTTTTTTAGTAGTATAAAGTGATATATAGCTTTTTTTCCTAAAAAATTGAAGTATAAAACCCCTTTTTTTAGCTTTTAATTTTTGCCCCTAAAAGGAGCTTCCCTTACATAAGCTTTTAAAATAGAAGAGTAAGGGGTTTATTATTTTTGATAAAAGGGTATATTGAAAAGCTTTTTTTCATAGTTTTTGTAAACTGTAGCTTTATTGAATAACAAGTATTTTTAAACATAATATTGCTCTAAACCCCCAAAAAAAATGTAGTTTTTTCAATGTTTTTAGCTAGTTATCAGTGAAGAGTTTTTTTTCTACAAATTGAAGTATTTTTCTTTATATCTGAAAGCTAAAAAGCTTTTTATTTTTGCTGAAAACTATATTTTACAGAATTAATAGCAAAAAAATTTTGTTTTTTTCAAAAAATTTTAGTTTTCAATTTTAATTTTAAAACAACTTTTTTTCCCAAGTTTTTTTAAGTTTTTTGAAAGCCAAAAAAATGTCAAAATTTTAAAAATTTATTCAGCACTTTTACAAACTATTTTTTACAATATTATGAGCTTAAAAATATGTATTTTTAAATGTAATTTTTGTATAAATTTTAATTTTAAAACAACTTTTTTTTAAAGTTTTTTTAATGATTTTTAAAGGGGGCAAAAAAATGTCAAAAAATTGGACATTATTCAGCCCTTTTAGAAAAAATAGAGATAGAGTTTAGTTTACAGAAATTCAAAAGGGGGGAATTTATAGTTTTTCGTTAAAAATTTGCAAATTTAAAACCCCTGTAAGCTTTAATAGGGGGGGGAAAACTCTATATTGTGATACAATTGTATTTTATAGTTTTTTCATAGTTTTTTCTTAATTGTAGTGTTATATCATTAATAAAAGGGAAATTACCTTATGATAATGCTTTTCCCCCACAAAATGTTTTCTTTCAATGGTTTTAGCTAGTTATGATGATATATAGCTGTTTTGCTCCCAAATTTGAAGTAAAAATTTTTTTTTTTTAGAATAATTTGGCCCTATAAGTAGCTTATTTTCCCTTTTAAGCTAAAATGGGAAGAGTAAGGGGTTTTTATTGTGATAAAAACGGTATTTTGGGCAGGCGTTTTTCATAGTTTTTTTAAAAAACTGTAGCTTTTTGTAAATATAAAGAAATTTTTATTATTAATTCCCTAAAAACCCCAAAAAATTAAAAAATTTCAAAAATTTTAGTAGTTACCCAGGATATATAGCTGTTTCCTAAAAATTTAAAGGGATAAAACCTCTTTTTAGAAAATTTGCCCCTTTTAAATAGCTTACATTAAATTAAGCTTTTAAATAAAAGAGAAGAGGTTTTTATTGTGAAAATAAACGGAAATTTTGCAAGCGTTTTTCATGTTTTTGAAAAACTGTAGGTTTTTTTTAATACAAATTTAGTTTTATTATCTATTCCCTGAAAAACCAAAAAATGTAGTGTTTTAAATTTGATCTTAGCTATTTATCGGTGTTTATACAGCTGTTTCCTAAAAATTGAAGTGAAAAACCCTTTTTTTAGAAAATTTTTGCCTAAATTAGCTTCCCTTTACTTTTAAGCTAATAAATAGAAGGAAAGGGCCCGTTATTTATTTGATAAAAAGGGGTTTGCAAGCTTTTTTCCATAGTTTTTTTAAAACTGTAGCTTTATTGAAAATTACAGGTAGTTTTTTACTTAAAATTTTTGCTAAAAAACCCATAAAATGTAGTGTTTTAAATGATTTTAGCTGTTATCAGTAAATATAGCTTTTTTCCTACAAATTAAAAGTACAAAACCCTCTTTTTAAGAATAATATGAAACTATAAGTATTTTTTACATACATTAAGCTTTTAAAATTTAGAAGAGAAAGGAGGTTATTTTGGATAAAACGGGGTATATGCAAGCTTTTTTTTCATAGTTTTTTGAAAAACTGTAGTTTTATTGATATATACAAGTAGTTTTATTATATATTGCTTAAACCCTAAAATGTAGTTTTTTCAATGATTTGGGTGTTATAGTGAAGAGGGGTTTTTTTCTACAAATTAAAAGTATATTTCTTTTTTCTGTAGCAAAAAGTTTTTTATATTTGCTACAACTATATTTTAAAAAATTAATAGCTAAAAATATGTTTTTTTCATAAAAATTTAGATATAAATTTTTAAATTTTTTAAAACAAAAGTTTTTTTTTAAAAAAACCCCGAATTTTAAAAAAAATTTTTTAAATTTTTGAAAATGTAAATAATGTCAAATTTTTTAAAATTTTATTAAGCACTTTTACAAAAAATATTTTTTTACAAGGTTATGAGCAAAAAAAGGGGGAATTTTTTTCATAAAAATTTTAGGTATAAATTTTTAATCTAAAAACAACGTTTTTTCCAAGTGTTTTAATGTATTTTGAAAGCCTAAAAAAATGTCGAAACTTGACATTATTCAGCACTTTTAAAACAAACTATATTTTAAATATTATGAGTTTAAAAAATATGTTTTTTTTCATGTAAGTTATATATCAATTTTTTTCCTAAAAACAACTTTTTTTCAAGGGTTTTAAAGTTTTTTTAAAGGGGCCCCTAAAAAATGTCAAAAAATTTACATTATTCAGCTTTTTTTTTTGTAGAAAATTTTAAAAATGGGAAAATTATAGTTTTTTTTGGGTTAAAAAAAAATTGCTTTTTTAAAAAACATTTTAAGTTTTTATAAAGGAGTTTGAGTCTCTATATTGTGATAAAATTTGGATATTATACGTGTTTTTTCATAGTTTTTTTTTAAATTTTATTTTTTATATCTTTAATTTAGAAGGAAAAACTTATGATAATGTTTATACCAAAAAATGTGTTTTTTTCAATAAAAGTTTAGCTAGTTATCGATGATATATAGCTTTTTTTTTTAAAAATTGAAGTAAACAATCCTTTTTTTAGAATAATTTGCACTTAAAAAGAGCTTACATTACAAAGTTTTTAAAAAAGAAGAGTAAAGGGGTTTTTTATTTTTGATAAACGGTATTTTGGGCCAAGGTTTTAAAGGGGTTTTTGTAAACTGTAGCTTTTTTGGTATATATAAAAAGTATTTTTACTTTCAAAAATTGCTAAAAAACCCCAAAAAATGTAGTGTTTTCAATAAATTTAGTTTATTTATCAGTAAATACAGCTTTTTTCCCTCCCAAAATTAAATTTAAAAAATCCTTTTTTTGGGAAAAATTTTGAAACCAAAAAGTAGCTTACTTTACATTAAGCTAATAAATAAAAGGGGAAATAAGGGGTTTAAATTTATTGTGATAAAACGGTATATTCCCAAAGCGTTTTTCATAGTTTTTTTAAAACTGTAGCTTTATTGTTATATACAGGTAGTTTTACTTATTATATTGCTTTTAAACCCCAAAAAAATGTAGTTTTTTCAATGTTTTTTAGCTGGGTTATCAGTGATATATAGCTGTTTTCCTAAAAATTGAAGTACAAAAATCCTCTTTTTAGAAAATATGCCCCCTATAGGTAGACATTACAAAAACCTATTAATAAAAGGGAGTAAGAGGTTATTTTTTGGGTGTTTAAAAAGGTATATTGAAAGCTTTTCTTCATGGGTTTCTTGTAAACTGTAGCTTTATTGTAACAAGTGGGTTTTACTTATCATATTGCTAAAAACCCAAAAAATGTAGTTTTTTCAATGTTTTAGTGGGTACCCCAGGAAGAGGGGTTTTTTTTCTAAAAAATTGAAGTATTTTTCTTTATATCTGAAACCCCTAAATAGCTTTTTTATTTGCAAAAATAAAATTTTCCCAAAATTAAAGAAAAAATATGTTTTTTTTCATGAAATCTGGGATATAAATTTTTAATTTTTAAAAACAATTTTTTTTCAGAATTTTTAATGTATTTTTGAAATGCTAATAATGTCAAAATTTTAAAATTTTATTCAGAAATTTTTACCAAACTATATTTTACAATGTTATAAAGCAAAAAAATTTTAAATTTTTCATAAAATTTTTGGTATCTTTTTTAAAATTTTAAAAAAAAAACTTTTTTTCAAGTTTTTTAATTTTTATTTTGATAGCCAAAAAAAAAGGGTCGAAATTGCCCTTTATTCGGCCCCCTTTTTACCCCCCAACCCTATATTTTAAAAATTTGAGCTTAAAATATGTTTTTTTTCATGTAATTTATGTACCCAATTTTTATTCTTAAAAACAACTTTTTTCAAGTGTTTTAATGTATTTTTAAAGGGAAAAAAAATTTCAAAAATTTAAAAATTTATTCAGCTTTTTTTTTGGGAAGGGAGAAATTCAAATGTGGAATTTTTATTTGGTTTTCGTTAAAAATTGCTTTTTTAAAACTACGAAAGCTTATAATAGGAGTTTAAAGATCTATTTTGTGATCTTTTGTATTTTATACGTTTTTTTTCATAGTTTTTTCTTAATTGTGGGGTTTTATACCCATTAATAAAAGGGAAATTTTTCCCTTATGATAATGCTTTATCCCTAAAAATTGTTTTTTTTTTCAATGTTTTTTATAGTTATCGGGGGTTTTTATAGTTTTTTCCTACAAATTGAAGTATAAAAATCCTTTTTTAGAAAAAATTTGACTTATAAGTAGTTACTTTACTTTAAAAGCTTTTAAATAGAAGAGGTCAAAAGTTTTAATTTTTTTGATATAAGGGTTTATTTTTTGCAAGGGGTTTTTCATAGTTTTTGAAAAACTGAAAGGTTTTTTGTATAATAAAAGTAGTTTTACTTTTTTCATTTTCCCCTAAAAACCCAAAAAAATGTGTGTTTTAAATGATCCTTAGCTTTTTACCCCCGGTGTTTTTTAAAAAAAAGCGTTTCCTAAAAATTTGAATTTGTAAAATCCTCTTTTTAGAAAAAATTTTTGCACCTATAAGTAGTTACATTACAAAAGCTAATAAATAGAAGAGGTTAGGGGTTATTTATTGTGATATAACGGTATATTGCAAGCTTTTTTCTTTAGTTTCTTTAAACTGTGGGCGTTATTGTATTATACAGGTAGTTTTACTTATTATATTCTAAAAAAAACCAAAAATGTATTTTTTTCAATGTTTTAGCTAGTTATCAGTGATATATAGCGGGTTTTTCCTAAAAATTTGGGAATTAAAAAAAAATCCTCTTTTTAAAATTTAAATATGCCCCCCTATAAGTAGTTTACATTACATTAACCTTTTAAATTTAGAAGAGTAAGGGGTTTATTTTTTGTGTATAAGGGGTATTTTGCAAGCTTTTCCCTAGTTTTTTGAAAAAATGTAGCGTTATTGTATATTTACAAGTGTTTTATTTCTCATATTGCTTTTAAACCCATAAAATGTAGGGTTTTCAAGGATTTTAGTAGTTTTTTATGAAGAGGGGGTTTTTTTCAAAAATTTTGAAGTTTTTTCTTATATTAAAAGCAAATAGTTTTTTTATATTTGCTACAACTTTTTTTAAAAAATTTAAAATAGCAAAAAAAATATGTATTTTTCATGAAATTTGATAACAATTTTAATTTTTAAAAACAATGTTTTTTAAAAAATTTAATGTTTTTTTGAAATGCAAAATAATGTCGAAATTTTAAAATTTATCAGCACTTTACACAAACTATTTTTACAAGTTATGAGCAAAAAAATATGAATTTTTCTTTGAAATTTATGTATCAATTTTAATCAAAAAACAACGTTTTTTTCCAAGTTTTTTAAGTTTTTTTTTAAAAGCCTAAAAAAAATGTCGAAATATACTTTATTCAGCATTTTTACAAAATATATTTTACAATATTATGAGCTTAAAAATTTTTTTTTCATGAAATTTATGTACAATTTTATTCAAAAAAACCCAAAGTTTTCAATTTTTTTAAGTTTTTTTGAAGGGCAAAAAAATGTCGAACTTTGACATTTAGCTTTTTTTTTGATAGAAAAAATTCAAAATGGGGAAAAATTATAGTTTTTTTCTTTTAAAAATTGTTTTTAAACTACTGTAAGTTATAATAGGAGTTGAAAATCTATATTGTGATAAAATTTGGGTAATTATACGTTTTTTTTCATAGTTTTTTTTAAATTTGTGGGTGTTATATCAAAATAGAAGGAATTTACCTTATGAAAATGCTTTATCCCCCGGGAAAATGTGTTTTTTTTCAATGATTTTAGCTAGTTATCGGTGATTTTTATAGTTTTTTCCTAAAAATTTGAAGATAAAAGCCTTTTTTTAGAAAATTTGCATTTATAAGTAGTTTAAATTACATTAAGCAAAAAAAATTTGAAGAGAAGGTTATTTTTTTTGATAAAAAAGGGTATTTTGCAACCCGTTTTTTTCATAGTTTCTTGTAAATGGGGGGTTTTTGTATATAACAATTTTAGTTTTATTATCATATTCCCTAAAAACCCCAAATTAAAATGTAGTGTTTTTCAATGATCTTAGCAAATTTATGGGGTTATAAAAGCTTTTTTCCCTACAAATTGAAGTGTAAAATCCTTTTTAGAAAAAATTTTGCCCCTTATAAGTAGCTTACATTACTTTAAAGCTAATAAATAAAAGGGGAGAAGGGGTTTATTTATTTGTTTATAAGGGTTTATATTGAAAAAGCTTTTTTATAGTTTTTCTAAACGTGCTTATTGTATATATACAGGTATTTTTACTTTTTTATATTGCTAAAAAACCATAAAATGTAGTGTTTTAAAATGTTTTTTAAGCTATTTTATCGTGAATATAACTGTTTTCCTACAAATTGAAGTACAAAACCCTTTTTTTTAAATAATATGCCCCTATAATTTAGCTACTTTCCTTTTAACCTATTAAATAGAAGATTTAAGGAGGTTTTTTATGTGATAAAAACGGTATATTGAAAAGGTTTTTCAAGTTTTGGGTAAACGGTAGGGGGTTATTGTAATATAAAAGGGTTTTACTTATCATTTTGCTAAAAACCCATAAAATGTATTTGTTTTTAAAATGTTTTTTGCTAGTTATAAAGGGGAAGCGGGGTTTTTTTTTCTACAAATTGAAGTATATTTCTTTAATTGTAGCAAAAATAGCTTTTTATTTTTCCCCTAAAAACTATTTTTTTAAAAATTTAATAGCAAAAAAAATATGTTTTTTTCCAGGGAAATTTTAGATATCAATTTTAATTTTTAAAAAAATTTTTTTTTTTCAAGAATTTTAATTTTTTATTTTTAAAAATGCAAAATTTAATGCGAAATTTTACATTATTCAGCACTTTTACAAATTATTTTTTTCCCAATGTTTGAGCTAAAAATATGAATTTTCAGAAATTTAGGTATAAATTTTTAAATTTTAAAAACAACTTTTTTTTCAAGGGGTTTTAATTATTTTTGAAACCCTTTTAAAAAAATCAAAATTTTGGGACTTTAATTCAGCACTTTACACAAACTATTTTTTTCCAATATTTTTGAGTTTAAAAATATGTATTTTTCTGTAATTTAGGGATCAATTTTTTTCAAAAAAAACAACGTTTTTTCAATGTTTTAAGTTTTTTTGAAGGGCTAAAAAAGTCAAAAAATTGCCCTTATTCGGGCTTTTTTTTTGATGGGAGAAATTCAAAAAGGGGGAATTAAGTTTTTTTTCGTTAGAAATTGCTTTTTTTTAAACACTTAAGCTTAAATAGGAGTTTGGACTTTTAATTGGGGTTTACAATTTTTAATTATACGTTTTTTTCCCCAAAATTTTCCCTTTTTAAATTTTGTAGTTTTATATCTTAAAATAGAAGGAATTTCCTTTTTGATAATGCTTTCCCCCCTTTTCAAAATTTTGTTTTTTCCAAGGGATTTTAGCTAGTTTTTTCCGGTTTGATATATAGGTTTTAACAAAAAAAAAATTGAAGTTTTAAAAACCCTTTTTTAGAAAAATTTTGCACCTATAAGTAGTTTTACATTACATTAAGCATTAAATAAAAAGAGAAAGGGGTTTTTATTTGTTTATATTGGATATTGAAAGCTTTTTTCATGTTTCTTGTAAACTGTAGCGTTATTGTATATATACAAGAAATTTTTACTTATCTTATTCTAAAAAACCCAAAAAATGTAGTGTTTTAAAGGGTTTTTAGTAGTTATCAGTGAAGGTTTTTTTTTTTCTACAAATTGAAGTATTTTTCTTTATATTGTAGTAAATAGTTTTTATATTTGCTACAACTATATTTTAAAAAATTAATAGCTAAAAAATATGTTTTTTTTCAGGGAAATTTGATATCAATTTTAATTTTAAAAAAAACAAGGTTTTTTCAAAAATTTTTTAATGTATTTTTGAAATGCAAAATAATGTCAAAATTTTTTAAAATATTCAGCATTTTTACACAAACTATATTTTACAATTTTATGGAGCTAAAAATAGGGAATTTTTTCATAAAATTTTAAAGGAAATAAATTTTTTAATTTTAAAAAAACAACTTTTTTTTTTAAAGTTTTTTAATTTTTTTTAAAACCCTAACAAATGGAAATTTGACATTTTTCAGCACTTTACCAACTATTTTTTACAATTTTTATGAGCTTAAAATATGTTTTTTTCATGAAATTTTATGTATCAATTTTATTTTAAAAACAACTTTTTTTAAGTGTTTTAAGAAAATTTTTTGAAGGGCAAAAAAATGCGAAAATGACATTATTCGGGCCCTTTTTAAAGAAGAAATAGAGATAGGGGATTAGAAGGGGAAATTCAAAATGGGGAAATTTATAGTTTTTTTCGTTAGAAATTGCTTTTTTAAAAAAACTACTGTAAGTTTAAAATGGGGAGTTTGGGGGAATTTTTATTGTGATAAAATTTGGGTTTTATTTACGTTTTTTTCATGTTTTTTCTTAATTGTATTTTTATATCATTAATAAAAGGGAAAATTTACCTTTGATAAGTTTTATCCCCCAAAAAAAGGGTTCTTTTCAATGTTTTTTAGCTAGTTTTTGGGTTGATATATAGCTTTTTTCCCTCCCAAATTGAAGTAAAAATCCTTTTTTTAGAATAATTTGCATTATAAGTGTTTAAACATTTACTTTAAGCTAATAAATAGAAGGTAAGGGGTTTTTTTTGTGATAAAACGGTAAATTGCAAACTTTTTTTATAGTTTTTTGAAAAACGTAGGTTATTGTATATTTTACAACATTGATACTTATTATTTTGGCTAAAAAACCCAAAAAAAGGTAGTTTTTTCAATTTTTGGGAGCTATTATCAGTGATATATAGCTGTTTTCCTACAAATTGAAGTATAAAACCCCTTTTTGAATAATTTGCACCTATAAGAGCTTCCCTTTACTTTAAGCTTTTTAAATTTAGAAGGGGTCAGAGGTTATTTATTGTGTTTAATAACGGTATATTGAAAAGCGTTTTTCAAAAGTTTTTCAAAAACGTAGGTTTTTGGGTATATATACAGTTAGTTTTATTTATTATATTCCCTAAAAACCCCAAAAAAATGTAGTTTTTTCAATAAATTTTAGCTAGTTTTTAGTGATATATAGTTTTTTCCTAACTAATTGAAGTATAAATCTCTTTTTAGAAAAATTGCACCTAAAAATTAGCTTACTTTTACATTAAATATTAAAAAAGAAGTAAGGGGTTATTTATTGTGATTTAACGGTATTTTGAAAGGTTTTTTTCATAGTTTCTTGTAAACTGTAGCGTTATTATATACAAGTAGTTTT
This sequence comes from Chionoecetes opilio, assembly GCA_016584305.1. NCBI lineage: Eukaryota > Metazoa > Arthropoda > Malacostraca > Decapoda > Majidae > Chionoecetes > Chionoecetes opilio. The sequence goes on along the minus strand of JACEEZ010018916.1, from coordinate 1,136 downwards.
ACTTATCATATTGCTATAAACCCAAAAATGTAGTGTTTTCAATGATTTTAGCTAGTTATCAGTGAAGAGTTGTTATTTTCTACAAATTGAAGTATATTTCTTATATCTGTAGCTAAATAGCTTTTTATATTTGCTACAAATATATTTTACAAATATAATAGCTAAAAATATGTATTTTTCATGAAATTTAGATATCAATTTTAATCTTAAAAACAATGTTTTTTCAAGAATTTTAATGTATTTTTGAAATGCTAAATAATGTCGAAATTTTACATTATTCAGCACTTTTACACAACTATATTTTACAATGTTATGAGCTAAAAATATGAATTTTTCATGAAATTTAGGTATCAATTTTAATCTTAAAAACAACGTTTTTTCAAGTGTTTTAATGTATTTTTGAAAGCCTAAAAAATGTCGAAATTTGACATTATTCAGCACTTTTACACAACTATATTTTACAATATTATGAGCTTAAAATATGTATTTTTCATGTAATTTATGTATGAATTTTATTCTTAAAAACAACGTTTTTTCAAGTGTTTTAATATATTTTTTGAAGGGCTAAAAAATGTCGAAAATTGACATTATTCAGCTCTTTTTTTGATAGAGAAATTCAAAATGTGGAATTATAGTTGTTTTCGTTAGAAATTGCTATTTTAAACTACCGTAAGCTTATAATAGGAGTTTGAGACTCTATATGGTGATACAATTGTATATTATACGTGTTTTTCATAGTTTCTTCTTAATTGTAGTATTATATCATTAATAGAAGGAATTTACCTTATGATAATGCTTTATACCCACAAAATGTGTTCTTTTCAATGATTTTAGCTAGTTATCGGTGATTTATAGCTGTTTTCCTACAAATTGAAGTAAACAATCCTTTTTTTAGAATAATTTGCACTTATAAGTAGCTTACATTACATTAAACTAATAAATAGAAGAGTAAGAGGTTATTTATTGTGATATAACGGTATATTGCAACCGTTTTTCATAGTTTCTTGTAAACTGTAGCGTTATTGTATATATACAAGTAGTGATACTTATTATATTGCTATAAACCCATAAAATGTAGTGTTTTCAATGATTTTAGCTAGTTATCAGTGATATATAGCTGTTTTCCACAATTAAAT
>JACEEZ010018915.1:100129-115129 GCA_016584305.1 Chionoecetes opilio | reverse complement strand
TTGTTTGGTGGAACAAAGACTACTGTTGTTATTGTCTTTGGGTGGAAATAAGGTAAAGAAATATATAAGATGTGTGTGTACGTATAAGATGTGTTGTCACGTCATATGTTTTTTCTTTTATGTATAGGAAATGTTTTAAACTATTGGATCACAGATTAACTTAAACCAATGCACTCAATAAGCAGTGGTAATTAGATTTTCAACAAAAATACTCACTTTGTTCATTTTCGTCTCAGTGGAGGTTCTCGCCAAGTGGAGGTTTGTTATTCAGTCACCCGGGCACCACACACCTCAGAGACGCATCAACATTTCCTCGCCAGATACTCGTACGTACTTGCCATTAGTTTTGTGTTCCCTCGCATCCACAAAAAGACACCTAAGAGAATTCTCAGGAGTGTGGAAAGCAGTGTTGTATATGTGGCTTGGGACTCATTCCTGGAAATAGAATGACCATCACGAATGACCATCATAGACTTTACCGCACGAGGAAAACAGCAAAAACTATCAGCACATACGAGGAAAAGGTAAGAAAGTATATCCTCCACCATTGTGTCCCGAGCCGCGGCAAGGCAGGAGCGCTGATGAGACCTGTCAAACACATCCAAAGTTTGTGAATTTCATTAGCCCTCGGAAAGTAGGTATTAACTAAGGTCATCAATGAAACATTCTCCAAAAGGACGAGAAGACAAGTTTTTTTCTTCGGCCGAACATGTTACTGGACAGATGGACGGGTTCCTGGGCTGCTCCTACATGTTAACTGTGTTCCTTTATGTTTATGTTTATTTTTTATTTTTTTATCCGGGCGCGCCTGCCGTTGTAACAGGAGACGTTTCACTGGAGGTGCAGGTTATAAACACACTTGTGTCCCTATTACGAACAATGTGGCAACAAAATGACAAACCTTAAGCTTGACTCTGCGTCAGTTGAGAAAGGTTCCTGAAATTCATCCACCTGACAGGAGTTACTGGGGAGGCCTACCGCTCATGCTTCATCCTCAATCTTCTTGTTGACGCCGTAGTTTTGACACTCAGCCATCACCCAGAGTCGTTTTACCAGTAGTTTCAGGATTTCAGTACGGGTCACAGTGAGTCCCAGGTAGTTCAAGTGGACACCGCCCTGTCGGAGACCTCCCTCGGGTATGTATCTCTGCCAGCCAAAGATGTTCAACCCCTCTCAGATTTGCTGTTGTGGCAGGTAGTGGAAAGGACAGGTCGTTAGGGGTAAGGCTGGTCCATAACGAACCGTCATTTTCAAGACGTGCCGGAGCAGCAACACCATTCCCATCGGTGGCTCCTTAGCACCACCTGTCTGTGCACTTCTGTAGATCGCTGGTTGTAAGTAAAGAGGCAAACATGGCTAAACAAGTCACTAAGATTCTTTTTTTAAACTATGCATCCCACAGCGTGTTGTGATAACTTCAGTAAAGGGACCGTCCAGACGAAAACATATCAACTCCTAACACACACACACACACACACACGCTCACACACATTCCTCCCAACCCACACACACACAACACACACACACACACAGACATAGTACACGCACTGATATAAAGGTCAGTATTAGTCTCTCATCATCCCTTCACTTAATATATATTTCCCCCGCGAAACACAGTACGTAGTGACGTGCAGGAAAGATTTGCAGTGTGGCGGCTAATTATCTCCCACCGCAGGGCAGGTACGCGCACTATACACATAGTATACAGGTATCACATCAGGGGACAAATCCTTTCCCCGCAGTTACGTATAATGAACTTTTTTTTCCCTTGATTCAGCAGGAATACAGTATTAGCTCGACCTGGTTTGTGTTGCAGTTAACAGTGAGGAAAGTTGGCGTGTTCATGAATCAGACGAGAGATCACTTTTCCCCCCAGAGCGATCTAACCCCCCCTTCCTTTTTTTTACCCCCAGAGAGAGAAATACCAGACGCAACAACAATAGGTCGACTGTGAGAGAAAATGAGATACGCAAAAAATAGTTGTGCTCCCCCACACCTTCTTTTTTCCCTACCTGGGGAGAGAGAAGTCACAAATACAACAACAAATGGTCGACTGTGGGAAAAAAAAAAACGAACGCAAAAAATTGTTGTGAAAAAACCCCCATCGCTCATTCATTCTTTTTTAACTTGATTTTTCCCCTCCTGTGTGTAGTTTTATTTGGCACCCGTCCCTGTCCCGCGGGGGAACCACTGATGGGGGGGAGGAGGGGAGTATTTGAACAAAAAACAATATATACGCTCTGGAGATACAATAATGGTGGCCAATATACAAACGACCCGGCGATCTCTCTCTCTCTTTCTCTTTCTCTGTCTGTATATCTCTCTCTCTCTTTCACTCTCTCTCTGTGTCTCGCTCTCTCTCTTTCTCTCTCTCTCTCTCACTTTTTCTCTCTGTCTTTGTATATCTCTCTGTCTGTCTCGAATTTCTGTCTCTCTCCCTCTTTCTCTCTCTCTCTCTTTGTCTCTTTCTGTCTATATCTCTCTCTCTCTCTCTCTCTCTCTCTCTCTCTCTCTCTCTCTCTCTCTCTCTCTCTCTCTCTCTCTCTCTCTCTCTCTCTCTCTCTCTCTCTCTCTCTCTCTCTCTCTCTCTCTCTCTCTCTCTCTCTCTCTGTCTGCACCCGCCCCCACACACACTTTTCAGTTTCAATTTGAGTTTTCACGTTTATGTGAGATGGCATCTGTTGCTCGGGGTTTGCAGTGATTAGCCGGAGTGGTTCAGGGGAGTTTATCCGAAGGAGAAGCGAGCATCTTCCGTAGGTGTTTATTCTAAAGAACAGAGATATGCGGGACCACCAGCGGAGGGCTGGTGTTAGCGGTCCGGCTACAGGGCAACGAACGACGTTACATGGAGCAGCGGTCTCGCAGGGCGCGCTGTTGTCATGTGTCACATACAGTGTTGCAACATAGCATGTATGTGTAGGAATTATTAAGAGGCATGAATATTATGTAGGTGTGACTGTCTGGTTATAGTCGCATATCCACAGCATCCAAGCGACAGAAACAAACAATAACAACAGAAAACAACACAGGACGTGAAATAGTTAAAGAAATACTTCAAATATGAATAGATGTTTATTTGTGGAAATATTCTTCAACGTCAGGAGGAGTTTGTGGCCTTTGCTGTCTTTTCTTTTAGTCAGCAACATAAAGATTACGGCGACAAGCAATCTATCTATCTATCTATCTATCTATCTATGTATCTATCTATTGATATATCTATTTATCTATCTACCTATCTATCTATCTATCTATCTATCTATCTATCTATCTATCTATCTATCTATCTATCTATCTATCTATCTATCTATTTATCTATCTATCTATCTATCTATTTATCTATCTATCTCACTCTTTCTACACACACACACACACACACACACACACACACACACACACACACACACACAAACACAAACACACACACACACACACACACACACACACACACACACACACACACACACACACACACACACACACACACACACCCACATACACACACACACACATACACACACACACACACACACACACTGTATGCACGTGTACACATATTGAGTTGAATTAGATTGAGTTTCAAATATCTGATGGTACTTCCTTTTTTAATCAGTGAAGTTACTTTAGTGAAAAAAGGGGCAGTGAAAGTTTTAATTGCGACTCTTTTGTGAGTTTTGGAACACGTGCCTGCCTTACAAACATCCCCAACGCCAACATAGTCATACAACATTCTTTTAATCCACAACACTTCCCAACACAAAACACTCCCACCCCTCCGATTCAAAACACTTCCTATTACATTTAGGGTTCACAACACTAATGTCCCCCAACGCCTTCACAAATCATGCTATTTCAGAAGACTGGTAACACAAAATGTCTTAACAACAATAAACTAAATTTTTCTTCTTCTGTATTTCTGTTTTTTTTTCTATCTTTTATATACTTGCCCCCTTCTTTGTAATTTCTTCCCCTTTTTCTCAATATAGATGTAAACTTGTATATAGCAGCTAGCCTATGTCGGCCACGCAGCTCCAGTCACGCCAGGTTTTACTCCTCGCCTCCCGCCCCTCCCACACACACATCCACTCGCGTGACACATCTCCCCCACATTCGTCCCTCAGGGATCTCTCTCTCACTGTTTCACTTTTCTCCCTCCACTGCTGTCTTGCTCAGTCTTGCCACGCACACCTCCCGTCAATCAGGCTGGCATCCGCGCTTCCTAAACTTCGCACTCTGTAGGGAGATAAGTGACTTTCTATGTGTGCGTCGGGCCAGACAGATGACAGAGGAGTTAGTAATGTCACCGAATGAATTGTAGACTTTAAATTTGTTGATTAAAGTCAAGTCATTACCGTTAATTGGAAACAGTTCTCTCCTTCTTTTTTTTTCCTTTTTTCTCCAATATATACCAAGAGTTATATTGATGCCTATATTTACGAAAACAATCAACATTGATAAATTATGACACAATGCAATTAAAGGGGATAATGATATTCTTTTGTTTCTGTCAAGAAGCACCAACCTTCTCAGGCAAACATAAACATTCGCGGCAAATAAGTGAGGCGCCGCCCCGCAGCTCGAGTGTCTCATCAACGAGAAAAAAGAATGACGCAGCGGCGTCCTTGTTTGCCTCCTGACGAGTTATTGTTGATCCCAGAAGCACCGCTGAAGACGGCGGGCCGAGGCGTGCCCTGGGCCTGAGGTGGGGGCGTGGCCAGCAATGACTCGCTTATTGTATCCTGGAGGAAAACTGGAAGAAAGAAAAAGGCTATAAAAGTCGTACCTTTATAGAATTCTAGCTTACTCGCACATCCATCTTTAAGGGAATAATGCTGTCAGGAGCGGCAGCCCGATTCCTCAGCTGCGTGTTAAAGGTGAGGCGCGGCGGCAGGAGGACGGGGGCGGCGCCTCATTACCCGAGTGGTGCTCCATCAGCCGCGCCGGCCTGTCACAGATCACGCCTTGGCCTCCCTGCGTGTAGATGGCTCATGTCTGATGCGACGCGACACTCAGCCTCCGATGTCATCCTTGTCGCCGCCCCGCCTCACCGCGTGTCGTCTCGCCAGGCTCGCGGGAAGCCTGCATGTCGCTGCCTTTGGGCTACACGCGCTTGTTGGCACTAAACAATTTTCATCACACCAGATTTATGATTGATGAAAACTATTTCCATCACCATGGGGCAGATAGCTTTGACGAGGCACGATGAAAAAATATTATTTCATGTCGGGTTTCTGTGTTCGAGTCGCACGTACTGGCACCAGGCTCCGTACCTGCGCGGGCGCGGCGCGGGGCCACCTCGCTGGACCGCGGGTGGAAGTGCAGCATAAAAAGTAAAATACTTCAATGAAAACAGCTTCGAATCTATAAAAGAGGGCGTTTTCATACGAGCACATTACACAATTTTATGCCTCACGAACAGGCTAGCAAGAAAAAAAGAATCAAAGAACCAAGTTTAAAAAAAAGAAATCTGGCTTGAAAAATTTTCTTTGACTCGCAAAAAAAGACATTGGGGAACGTCACTCTAGCAAATTTTTTTTGCCCTTAATGGTATTTTTTCACCCATATTAGTATTAGCGAGGAAAAACTTATTCAGTTATTTACCCGTCTACTATATGAAGTATGATGGCTCGTAAAACACATCTATTGAATTTTTAGTATGATTCAAATATTTATTTTATCTCATAGTTTTTACCTGAATTGTTTGTGGGTCAGAGGATTTTATTACTTCCCTGTCTGTGTGTGTGTGTGTGTGTGTGTGTGTGTGTGTGTGTGTGTGTGTGTGTGTGTGTGTGTGTGTGTGTGTGTGTGTGTGTGTGTGTGTGTGTGTGTTATTTAGCACCATCCTTTCCCCCTACCTAATATTTCTTTCTCCTTTCTTTCTTTTTATCTTGAATTTTTCTTTCTTTGTTTCTTTTTCTTGATTCTTCTATTATATTCTTTCTTCCTTTCCCCCTTTCTCTCTCTCTCTTTTTTTTTTTTTCTTCTCTCTCTCTCTCTCTCCTCTCTCTCTCTCTCTCTCTCTCTCTCTCTCTCTCTCTCTCCTCTCTCTCTCTCTCTCTCTCTCTCTCTCTCTCTCCTCTCTCTCTCTCTCTCTCTCTCTCTCTCTCTCTCTCTCTCTCTCTCTCTCTCTCTCTCTCTCTCTCTCTCTCTCCACCAACCTGTCTATCATTCAAACACAACACACACTCCTTGCACAAGTCAGTACCATCGATCAAAACAAAACAACAAAAATAATGAAAACTCCCCCCAAAAAACCTAAGCATGTAACACTCACTCGCTAAACGAAACAAATTGAAACGCAACACTCGTCAAGGGAAAACGATGTGGCATGATTCCAGAATGTTCCAGAATGCTCCAGAATGTTCCAGAATTTAACATGAGAAATCTTGTGTCTGATTCCTGCCTGACGTGTGTTGTGCAATCCCAAGGCGGCGTTTTTTATTTTTTGTTATTTTTTGTCATCAAGTAGCAGTAAAAAGACAGGAGGAGAGAGGTGTAAATAAACAATATGAATAGGTGTTAGGATATATGTTTGTATGTACTTATGTATGTATGTGTGTATGGATATTAACCCTTTCACGTCCAGATCTTTCCTTTGCTGTATAAAATTGTCTGTTGTTAGCCATAAAATTACGAAAAGTAACTGAATATACCAAATTAGCTAGTGGACAAAGGTACTAAACATGTCATATCTATAAAATGTTGATTATATTAATTAAAATCGTCTAATGCTATCCAAATTAAAATGGAAATTACATTCTGGGTCTCATGGGGTTAAGGTATATCTCTAATATCGTGTCATTTTGCAGGAGTGTTTATGGGAATGTAGGTTCTAGATGGCAAATTACAGAATGATATCTTGATTTCAGTAAAAGTGTCCGACGAGATATCTCATTGTCGACTTTTAGTGGGTAACATTCCCTTATGACAGCTCAGTTTGCGCCACTCGTCCATTCGACACTAATTAACAACTTGCTGTTTTCTTCCTTCCTCTCACTTCTCTCTGACGTTATTATTGTTATTCCTCTTTACATGGTTTTACATTTAGATTGAAAGAACTGCTGTACGATTATAGTTTAAATTCTCTAATGTATTCAAATGACTTAATATTGCCAAAGAAGGTGAATTATTTAATCTGCTGTATATGTTCCTTGCATACTTAACCCCTTCACGCCCATAACGTAATTTCTATTTAATTTGGGTACCATTAGACGATTCAAATCAATACGTCTGGGCAATATTTTATAGAATGAAGTGTTTATTAACCTTATCCACTAGCTTATCTTGTATATTAAGTTACTTTTTTAATCTTATGGCTAACAACGGACGATTTTATATAACAAAGGAAAGATCTGGGCGTGAAGGGGTTAAAGGTCTTCATGTTCATCTCCATCCAGGAACGTGTGTATCGAGGGTGGTGGGTGAGAGAGTGCAACCTTCCTGAGCCTCCCTCCAGATGGTCACCTCACTCACGCCGCCGCCATCTGTTGAGCTCCTCGTAACCAGAACAGCTGATAATTTCTACTTCAGCCGCAACCAAGAACTCTACAAGATGTAAGTAAAATGATTATGATCTATACTTTGATAAAAGAAAAACTTTACTGCTTATAAAATATAGTACTGTAACTATTTCATGGGTGAATATTGTTTTAAGTAATGTTATGAATCAGTACTATTTACATTGGTGGATAGTAGTTCTTTATATTTACATTGGTGGATAGTAGTTCTTTATATTTACATTGGTGGATAGTAGTTCTTTATATTTACATTGGTGGATAGCAGTTCTTTATATTTACATTGGTGGATAGTAGTTCTTTATGTTCTCCGCCTTAGCCTTATGAAATATATTTAAGCTAGTTGTGACAGCATGTGTGTTGAGAGCAATACCGGTGAGTCACGTGATCCTGAGTTAGCTGAGGTGTCCGCTAAACACCCACGCCGTTATATATAAGGACGTGTTCTCGTGTTCTTGGAGTACTGCGGGGCAACTTGTTCCATTGACAATATCAAATCTTTGTAAGTCAGTCGTCTTATACTCATATGGAAGGAAAGGTGCAATTTTTCGTGAACTTCTAATGCTGTCTTTTGAATGGAAAGATTTAGTGTGCCTTTGGTGCATCACTCGTCATGCATATATTGGCTACTGATATAGAACAAAAATATTCTGAGAACAAGCATTGGAGCTCACTGTAAACACAGAATAGCCGAAATCTTGTCACTATGACAATATTTATTATACACTATATTTGTGTGTGTGCACGCACGCGTGCACACACACAAAATATATATATATTATATATATATATATATATATTATATATATATATATATATATATATATATATAATAAGAAGAGAGAGAGAGAGAGAGAGAGAGAGAGAGAGAGAGAGAGAGAGAGAATTTTTTTTAAATTAATATATATACATATATATATATATATATATATATATATATATATATATATATATATATATATATATATATATATATATATATATATATATATATATATATATATATATATATATATATATATATATATATATATTCCTTTATTTTTCCTCAGGGTGTCTCAACAATGAATGAACGTTCATGAAAAATAAGGATAGTTTCGTTGTAACAACAAGGAAGCAACGTTGTAACAACGGCAGAAATGTAGAGACGTGAGGTGGTAAAGATCTCCAAAAAAACAACTTGTTAGTGTGACTAGAAACAACTTGTTCTGCGAACGTGATCACAAGATAAATCTTGTCACTGACAAAATTTGACTTGTCAACCATGACAAGATTGTGTTCGTCAACAGGACAAAGTTGTCTACCATGGCAAGATGCTTCTTGTCATGGAAGATAAGTTAAATCTTTTCATGTTGACGAACACAATCTTGTCATGGTTGACAAGGAAAGATCTTGTCAGTGTGACAAGATTTATCTTGTGATTTTAGACATGTTCGCAGAACAAGCTTATTCTTGTCACACTGACAAGTTTAGGTTTAGAGTGAGTGTGAGAGAAAGATTAGGAAACTAATTAATATTGAGCCAGGATTACCATCGACAGAGATAAAACATTACTATATTTGCTTAGGAATCTTGAGTAACGGATTAGTATAGTTCTATGATTAATCCTTTAAAATGTTTTACAAGTCAGGCTAGTCCTTCGGACTACTACTGGTACCATGTAATCCAGTACTGCCTGTGGCATGGCCGGAATGTCGGCGACTAAACCGGCAACCCCACTGGACTATATTCAGTGAGGAGGGTGACTAGACACCCAGCAGGACGAAATACAAGACCTGTCTAGGGGCGGATGATGAGCTCTAGGGCCATCTAGGGCCAGTCAACGGCCATCTAGGTCTTGAGGGCTTGATCCCATCTTGCATGATCCATGTGTCACCTTCGCCGCACTGTAAACACTGAATTGCCGACATCTTGTCACTGTGACAAGCTCGGCCTTCGTCATTATAGTTTGACAAGAAAACTCGTCACACTAACAAGATCCCTTCCTCATTTTCTTCTGCACATGACAAGTTATAATCTTATCATGAAATCTTGTCATGAAATTCAAAGTATTCGTAAAATATTTTTTCATGTAATTCAATAATTTACTTTGTGCAAACTTGATTGAAATATTTTCAGTCCTGTTACTTAACTACTACATTTGTTTTTAAATCCAAATAGTCCATCTCTCTATCCATCAATCTATCTAACTATATATATCCATCTATCTGTCAATCTTAATCTATATGCCTGTACTCACACAGCATCACCTGTGGTGTGGTGCGTTGGTGTGGTGTGGTGTGGTGTGGTGTGCTCACCGCATGCTCCCTCCCTCATGCGCACACACACACACACACACACACACACACACACACACACACACACACACACACACACACACACACACACACACACACACACACACACATACATACACATAAATATATATTAATTACGATATTATATATCTTTATATATAAACACATATTATATATAATATACCTGTCGTAAGAAGGTTGGTTATAACTTCGATGGTTGGTTTTTATATATAAAAATAAAGTTTGTAAATAATAAATTTTATGCTTATTGATATTCATGTTATTATTTTATTTACTTCTTTTATTTTATTTTACTTCTTTTTATTAACCCTTTCTTTTTATTAATCTTTTACGATTAACACCCTTTATTATTTATTTATTATTTTTATATCTTTAGTACCTGAGGGTCTGGTCTCAGTGTCTGGGTGGTGGGCGTGGTGGGCAATGAACCCTTGGTTCTAGGCGCTGGGGTGCGGTTGGATGGTGGTGGGGGTCTGGGTGACGGGCGGGCCTCGGGGCTAGGGTCTGGGGTCCGATGCGAGAAGGCAGATACGCACTGAGTGAACTCAGATACGCCCCTTCGAACCGGACCATCATGTGGACCCCTAACCTAACCCTTGACCTTTCCATCACGTCGACCTGAGCAACCTATCCTGACCACGACCCTTGAACCACCCATATGACGTCGACCGCTCTTTAAACCTGACATCAGATACAACCCGACCCATTACTATTTACACTTACCATTACAACCCGTTATTATAATTTTTTTTTTTTTTTTTAAATCACCCACCCGTCCATCAGTTACCTTCCCTTGGCCAGAGGGAGGGAGGTCGATGGGCGGTCAGAGCTCAGGAGACAGGAGGGAGGATTAGGATGGGGGAGCTCTCATCCACCAGTTACCTTCCCCTGGCCAGAGGGAGGGAGGTAGGTGGACGGGAGGGGGAGGGGTTGGGGGATGTCTATCAGTTACCTTCCCCTGGCCAGGGGGAGGGAGGTCGATAGACGGGGGGATGGGGAGGGGGTTGGGGGGATCCTCTCACCCACGTCTTGCCTGTGTTTTTTCAGTTACCTTCCCTTGGCCAGAGGGAGGGAGGTCGACAGACCACCAGAGGGTTTGAGGGGGGGACGGGGTCCGAGCTCGGTAAAGATATCCGTAAAGGACTTGTGCGGGAATCGAACCCATCACCTTTTTGTTGACGTATTGAAACACCAACACTTTACCACTGAGCTATGGAGCACCCAGCTAAAAATAATCGAGAAGCTATATTTGTACACCTCACCCGAACTCCTACTGTGACTTTTACCTTTAGGCTCATTTTGCCAGGCAAAAACCTGGGAAAACACCTTTATTGCCCGTGTTCTCCTAAGAGCTCCGAGATGATGCACCGAGCCTGGGGCACCGCTACTCTTACAGGGGCTGCCCACCCTGAAGTATGCCTTGGGCTGTATAAGCTCCAAAGTGATAGTGAGAGTAGCGGTACAGTGTAGTGTACTTAGCTACTAACTCCACCCTGAGGACACACGGGTTCCACTTCTCCCTCAGACTGACATCAGTGATCCAAGCTCCCTGCAAGCCTCAAGGGAGAGATCCCTCCTGGTCTATCTAACTAACTCCAAGCTGGCATATCATCTGGCTAAAAGCGCACGGGTTCGAATCCTGCCCGGTCAACAAACTATTATCATTATCAGCTTGTGAGTGTGTGCATGTGTGTGTGTGCTAATTGTGTGTGTGCGGTGCTGTTGTTGTTTTTTCTCGACCTCTAGTCTTGCTTTCCTCCCTCCCTCTCCCTGCTTGCCTGCTTTCCAGGGCAGCAGGTAGGGAGAGGGAGGGAAGGAGGAAGTGGGAGGGACAGAGTTAGGGAGAGAGGGAGGAAGGGTGATGGAGTAAGGGAGGAAAAGATGTGAAGAAGAGAGAGAGGAGAGAGAGAGAGAGAGAGAGAGAAGAGAGAGAGAGAGAGAGGAGAGAGAGAGAGAGGAGAGAGAGAGAGAGAGAGAGAGAGAGAGAGAGTTATTAAGTTATTGTTATTATTATTGTTGTTTATTATTATTATTATTATTGATATACCCCCTCCTCCCCCCACACCCAGCCCACCATGACCAGCAGCGTTCAGTACACCCACGCCCTTCCCTACCCTCCCTTCCGTCAGTCACGCCACACGCCCTCATCTGGTCCCGTGTTGACATCATATAGCGCTGTAAACACAGAATAGCCGAAATCTTGTCACTGTGACAAGCTCGGCCTTCGTCATTATAGTCTGACAAGAAAAACTAGTCACACTGACAAGATCTCTTCCGCATGGTCTTCTGCACATGACAAGTTCTAATCTTGTCATGTGCAGAAGACCATGTGCATTATATATATATATATATATATACATACATAAACACACATCATATATATATATTATATATATATATATATATATATATATATATATATATATATATATATATATATATATAGTATGTATATGATATATTATATATATATATATATATATATATATATATATATATATATATATATATAGAGAGAGAGAGAGAGAGAGAGAGAGAGAGAGAGAGGAGAGAGAGAGAGAGATTTAAAAAAAAAAAATTATATATATATATATATATATATATATATATATATATATATATATATATATATATATATAAATATATATATATATATATATATATATATATATATATATATATATATATATAATTTCCTTTATTTTTTCTCAGGGTGTCTCAACAATGAATGAACGTTCATGGAAAATCTGGATAGTTTCGTTGTAACAACAAGGAAGCAAAGTTGTAACAACGGCAGCAATGTAGAGACGTGAGATGGTGAAGATCTTCAAAAAAACAACTTGTTAGTGTGACTAGAAACAACTTGTTCTGCGAACGTGATCACAAGATAAATCTTGTCACACTGACAAGATCTTAACTTGTCAACCATGACAAGATTGTGTTCGTCAACAATGACAAAATTTAACTTGTCTTCCATGACAAGATGCTTCTTGTCATGGAAGACAAGTCAAATCTTGTCATGTTGACGAACACAATCTTGTCATGGTTGACAAGCTAAGATCTTGTCAGTGTGACAAGATTTATCTTGTGATTTTAGACATGTTCGCAGAACAAGCCTATTCTTGTCACACTGACAAGAGTATGTCTAGAGTGCGGGTGTACAGACAGTGTGGGCCACGGCCGCAGAGAACCTCCGCGCCGGGTCCAATTGGCGTTCAGGAGGCCTCTTTCTGACTCCCTTGATCTGGATTTGAGGGATATTTACTCCGTCAAGAGGTTTACCCTCGAGCCTCTGCGGTGCTACAAATGTGACACTTGTTGGCCTTCGGGCACGTCCACAAGCACTGCAGGCGCCAGCGGCAGGCATCCCACCTCTGAGTGCATCAGCAATCTGTAGCCTGGTGAAAGCCACCTTGCACGATGCCCCAACTGTGGCAAGGGTCACCCTGTGTGGTCCAGGTTCTGTCCTGAGAAAGAAAGCGGCCGAAGTGGCAAGTGATTACCGCAACTGAGCAGCAAGACAGAGACAAGACAAGCCACCTGTAGCCCGTGGGGTTGACCAGCTCCCCGAAGCAAACCCACCTCTATCCTATAATCCTTTAAGCTAGTGTTCTCGATCTAGTATAGTGACACATCTCATCGACTGTCCTCTTTTCCAGATATGTTTCCATATCATTAACACTCATGGAAACTCAACATGTAGTCGAGAGAGAAAGCATGACCTCTTTCCACAAAAATAGGCTACAGGTTGTGCAGACTTTAATAACTCCTGTCGAACACGAGGAAAGAGATTTTTCGTAATTTTTGAAAAGCTTAATATTTCTTTCTCTTTCTCTTTTCATTCTCTCTTCTCTCTCTCTCTCTCTCTCAAACACACACACACACACACAACACACACACACACACACACACACACACACACACACACACACACACACACACACACACACACACACCACACACACACAACACACACACACACAACACACACACACACACACACACACACACACACACATACACACACACACACACATACACACACACACACACACACACACACACACACACACACACACACACACACACACACACACACACACAACACACACACACACACACACACCACACACATACACACAACACACACACACACACACACACACACACACACACACACACACACACACACACACACACACACACACACACACACACACACACACACACACACACACACACACACACACACACACACACACACACACAGGTGGCCTAATCCGCCTAAATCTTCAGGCAGCACCAGTCCATGTAGTATACCACATTACCACATACTCAGAAAAATCTCTCGCAGGTTTTTGTCACCGTGATGAAGCTTAAAGTTCACGGCTTCGTGTCTGCGAATATTATTTTAATAAATATTCGCATCGCATATTATTTTGATTAATTTTAATAAATTGGATTATTAATTGTCATTCTATTTTTCTTTTTTTCTATATGATAATGACGCCATCGTGTATGTGCAATATTGTTTTTTTTGGTATAGTATTCCAGAGGAGGTATCTTTTTATTGTTTTGTGGCGTAATTATGATGATGGTAATGGGGATAATAATGATGATGATAATGAAAACAAGAACAATATATATAGATGATTATGATAATGACGAATATTGATAATAACAATAAGTAATTTTCGGACAATGGTTTTTTTTTCGAACACTCTGGGGTGGCACTTAACACAAAGCAGATTGTTTACAAGCAATTAAAACAATAGTTACATCCTTTAAATACAATCCATTATTGCAATTGGCCTGATATTTTAATACAAAGTGACGAATATACAAATCCTCTGCAATAATGACAATGATGAAAATGATGGTGATGATAATAGTCTATTATTGATAATGTCAATAACAATAACAATTAAATTAATGATAAAGGATAATAGTAATGATAATAACAATAATAGTAATAATGCTGATAATTCTAACAATAATGATAATAGTAATGCTAAAAATAATAATGAGAATGAAAATAGTATAATAATGATGATTATAATAATGAAAATAGTAATGAATAAACATAAAACTAGGAGGGTAAATATATAGAAAGATATAGAAATAGATAGATGAATATAAAGTGATGAACACAAAATCCATGGCAATTGAAT
>JACEEZ010018915.1:82629-95129 GCA_016584305.1 Chionoecetes opilio | reverse complement strand
CAACACTAAGCTCTAAGGATGAATGATAAAATAAATGTTGATATGCAGACGGGGGCCATACGAGCGTTGCTCAGGCCCTGTAAAATACAACTAGATTTTTTTTTTTTTTTTTTTTTTTTTTTTTTTTTTTTTTTACATCACAAAGAACTGGCCAAGGACACAAAAAAAATGGGTTACACAAAGCCCGCTTAGTTGCCAGTCCCTATAAAGAAAACAGTAAGAGAATAATATAAAAAAGAGGGGTGAGCCAATTTAGTTCGGGAGGTGTCTTGTTACTCTTCTTTTGAAAAGATTTAAGTCATGGGAAAGTGGAAAAATAGAAACAGGAAGAGAGTTCCAGAGTTTACCAGTGAAAGGGATGAAAGAGTAAAGATACTGATTAACTCTTGCATTAGGAAGATGGACAGAATAGGGATGAGAATGAGTAGATCGTCTTGTGCAGCGAGGCCGCGGGAGGGGGGGAGGCATGCAGTTAGCAAGTTCAGAAGAGCAGTGAGCATGAAAATAACGGTAGAAGAGAGCAAGAGAAGCAACATTGCGGCGGTGATTTAAAGATTGAAGACAGTCAGTCAGAGGAGAGGAGTTGATGAGACGAAAAGCTTTTGAGGAGCTCCCTGTTTAGGAGAGCTGTATGAGTGGATCCTCCCCAAACATGTGAGACATACTCCATACATGGGCAGATAAGGCCCCTGTAGAGAGCAAGCAATTGGGAGGGAGAAAAAAAAAGGACGCAGACGCCACAGGACACCTAACTTCTTAGAAGCTGTTTTAGCAAGAGATGAGATGTGAGATTTCCAGTTCAGATTTTTAGTAAAGGATAGTCCTAGAATGTTCATTGTAGAAGGAGACAGTTGAGTGTCATTGAAGAAGAGGGGATAGTTATCGGGTAGGTTTTGTCGAGTAGATAGGTGAAGAAATTGGTTTTTTGAAGCATTGAACAAAACAAGATTTGCTTTGCCCCAATCAGAAATTATAGAAAGATCAGAAGTTAGGCGCTCGGTGGCATCTCTCCGTGAATCACTTAGTTCCTGTTGAGTTGGACGTCTAATAAACGACGTTGAAAAATGCAGGGTAGAATCATCAGCGTAGGAGTGGATAGGGCTTTGAGTTAGACTTAGAAGATCATTAATGAATAATAGAAAGAGAGTGGGTGATAGGACAGAACCCTGGGGAACACCACTATTGACAGATTTAGGAGAAGAACAATGTCCGTCTACAGTAGCTGCAATAGAACGGTTTGAAAGGAAACTTAAGATGAAGTTACAGAGAGAATGATAGAAACCGAATGAGGGTAGTTTGGAAATTAAAGATTTGTGCCAGACTCTATCAAAAGCTTTTGATATGTCAAGGGCAACAGCAAAAGTTTCACCGAAACCCCTAAAGGAGGATGACCAAGATTCATTTAGGAAAGCCAGAAGATCGCCAGTAGATCGCCCTTTACGGAAACCGTACTGACGATCAGATAGAAGATTGTGAGCAGATAGATGCTTAAGAATCTTCTTATTAAGTATAGATTCAAAAACTTTAGAAAGGCAGTAAGTCAAAGCTATAGGACGGTAGTTTGAAGGATTAGAACGGTCACCCTTCTTAGGAACAGGTTGGATGTGAGCAAACTTCCAGCAAGAAGGAAAGGTAGAAGTAGATAGACAAAGACGGAAAAGTTTGACCAGGCAAGGTGCAAGCACAGAAGCACAGTTTTTGAGAACAATAGGAGGGACTCCGTCAGGACCGTAAGCCTTCCGAGGATCTAGGCCAGAAAGGGCAAAGAAAACATCATTCCGAAGGATCTTAATGACAGGCATAATACAGTCAGAGGGTGGAGGAGAAGGAGGAACAAGCCCTTCATCAACCAGAGTGGAATTTTTAGCAAAGGTTTGAGCAAAGAGCTCAGCTTTAGAAGTAGATGAGACAGCCGTGGAGCCATCTGGGTGAAGCATAGGAGGGAAAGATGAAGAAGAAAAATTGTTAGAGATGTTATTAGCTAGATGCCAGAAGTCACGAGAGGAATTTGATTCAGAAAGATTTTGACATTTTCTATGAATGAAAGAGTTTTTGGTAAGTTGAAGTAAAGATTTGGCATGATTTCGGGCAGAAATATAAAGGGCATGAGTTTCAGTAGATGGATGCTTACGGTACCGTTTGTGAGCCACCTCTCTATCTCGGACAGCATGAGAACAAGCAGAGTTAAACCAAGGTTGACGGGCTTTAGGATTAGAGAAAGGGTGTGGAATGTACGCCTCCATGCCAGAGACTATGACCTCAGTTATGCCCTCTGCACAAAGAGATGGGTCTTTGACATGGATGAATTCAACTAGATGAATACACACACACACACACACACACACACACACACACACACACACACACACACAACACACACACACACACACACACACACACACACACACACACACCACACACACACACACACGCGCGCGCGCGCGCACACCACCACACACAACACACACACACACACACACACACACACACCACCACACACACACACACACACAACACACACACACACACATCAAAGTTTGGTTTGTATGAGAGAGAGAGAGAGAGAGAGAGAGAGAGATAGAGAGAGAGAGAGAGAGGAGAGAGAGAGGAGAGAGAGAGAGGAGAGAGCAGGAGAGAGAGAGAGAGAGAGAGAGAGAGAGAGAGAGAGAGAATTAAAAGGAAAGGACAGACAGGAGATGAATGAACCTCAAGATTAATAAGACACAAAAGTAGACAACATAAAAGACATGAATTTGTTGAATGAAGAGAAAGGAAAAATCTCGGTGTCTTGGGTATAGTTCTAATTTCACGTGGAGCGAGTGATTGTCATGTGTGTGTGTGTGTGTGTGTGTGTGTGTGTGTGTGTGTGTGTGTATGTGTGTGTGTGTGTGTGTGTGTGTGTGTACCTCTGCAAGAAGTGGCAATCCTCTTAAGCAGAAAGGAACTGAATGAAGATGAAATTGATGGAAGAAGGAGAGAAGGGAAGAGGAAGGAGAGAAGAAGAAGTAGAAGAAAGACACGAAGGAAGACAAATCTATATGGCGACTGAGCTTTCAGGGAACGAGATGAGGCGGAGTGAGTGAGTGAGGGAGTGAGGGAGTGAGGGAGAGAGTGAAGGAGGCGAGGCGAGGTAGGGAGTAAGGGAGTGAGGGAGTGAGGGAGTGAGTGAGTAAGTGAGTGAATGAGTGAGTGAGTGAGTGAGTGAGTGATTGAGTGAGTGAGTGAGTGAAGGAGTGAGTGAGGTAGGCGAGGAGTGAGTGAGGGAGTAAGGGAGTAAATAAGAGAGTGAGGGAGTGAGGAAAGGGCGCGGAATATGCAAGGAACTCCAACCCAGGCATGCCTCACGTTCCCTTTATGACTTGTTGTGCTTTGTTTTGGAAAGAGAGAGAGAGAGAGAGAGAGAGAGAGAGAGAGAGAGAGAGAGAGAGAGAGAGAGAGAGAGAGAGAGAGAGAGAGAGAGAGAGAGAGAGAGAGAGAGAAGAGAAAAGAGAGAGAAACGGAAGAAAGAAAGAAAACTATTAGCAAGGTTTAAGAAAGCAAGGAAAGAAAGCGAAGAAAAAACGTGAAAGAGGAGTAAGAATCGATGACAGGTAATGAGGAGAGAGAAATTCAATAGGGGTTAGAGATGATAGCAGAATAGCCGCGAGGAATGAATGTGTGAAGGAAGGGATGAAGGAAGGATAGCAGGGTGAAGGAAGAGAAAGATAATTCAGGCTGGATGACTAGATAGATGATGGAAGAAAATGTTCAATGATAATGCGGTCAGGAAGATATTGAGGCACGAGAAGGGGAGAGAGAGAGAGAAGAGAGGAGAGAGAGAGAGAGAGAGAGAGAGAGAGAGAGAGAGAGAGAGAGAGAGAGAGAGAGAGAGAGAGGTATATCTTACATGTAAAAAACAGAGGAGAAAAACATGAACAGCGTAGAGAGAAATGTGAAACCTGAAAGATGAAAACAATATGAAGGGAGGAAAAACAATAATGATAATAAAAATGCGTTGGAAGGAAGCAGAAAAATAGACCATTACGCGCAATAGTGAATGAAAAATAGACATGGATGAAAAAACCCCAGAGAAAAAACAATAAAAAAATAAACAAATGAACATTACAAGACTTCAGAGTAAAATATGTAGATTCAAACATGAAATGGATGCAAAGAAAAAGAAAATTCAAAGAAATGGTTGCCCCTTAAAGGAGAAAAAACGTGAGAAAATGAAAGGCATGAGGAAAAAAACTGGACTCTAAGGAGGCGCATGGAGGGAAAACACTGGATTCTAAGGAGGCACATGGAGAAGAAAATGAGGAGGAGCAGGAAGTTTATATCGCGGCCTTTGCGTGTGCCTTGCTTCCCGACACATCAGTCTCCGTGACAGCTATGGGCGCCAAGGGAGGGCGAGAACCTGGGGGCGAGGGACAGAGGCGCTGCTGTAAAGTTAGAAAGAAAGAGGTAAGGGAGAACCAAGGGATAGGGGGCTGCTGACGAGAAGGGGGAAATGGATGAAGGGGAAAGTTGGGGAATGGGGACTGTCGGTGGGGGAAAGGGAGTCGGTATGGGGAGAGCTGAGGGATAGAGACTGTCACATGGAAAGAGAGAGAGAGAGAGAGAGAGAGAGAGAGAGAGAGAGAGAGAGAGAGAGAGAGAGAGAGGAGAGAGAGAGAGAGAGAGAGAGAGAGAGAGAGAGAGACGGAGAGAGAGAGAGAGAGAGAGAGAGAGAGAGCAAAAAAAAAATAGTCTCAGAAATATACCTTGAGCTACGAAACCTTACCAAGCCAACAGTGTACGCACAACAATATTAGTCTTTCATGTTACTCTCTCTCTCTCTCTCTCTCTCTCTCTTCTCTCTCTCTCTCTCTCTCTCTCTCTCTCTCTCTCATCTCCTCTCTCTCTCTCTCTCTCTCTCTCTCTCTCTCTCTCTCTCTCTCTCTCTCTTTCTCTCTATCTCTCTTTCTCTGTGTCTATGCCTCTCTACCTCTGAACTATCTCACTTTGCTTTCCAATATACCCTCGATTCAGAGGTAAAAATGAGTAGTAGGAGGGAAGAAGATATGAGGAGGTGGTGGTGATATGAAGAGAACAGGAGAGAGAGCAGGAGAGTTGTGGCAGAGGAGGGGTGGAGGTAGAAAGCAGAGAGAGGTTAGGTTGCAGAAAGCAGGGAGAGAGGGGGTTGGGTGGCAGAGAGAAGGGAAGAGGGGGGTTAAGGTGGCAGAGAGCACGGTGTTATGAGTACGTGGACTATGCGGTGCGCGAAAATGGTGGCAGCGGGAGGATGTTCCGTGAAAGCAGTGGCGACGGGTGGGTGTTCCGCGAAAGTAGTGGTGGCGGGAGGGTGTTCCGCGAAAGTGGTGGCGGCGGGAGGGTGTTCCGCGAAAGTGGTGGCGGCGGGTCCGTGCGAGGATGCACTGGTGAAGAAAAATAAAAAACCGATTAGGCTCAACAAAGCGTCGGCTGAACCCCAAGCGGATTCCCCAACCTTCCTCTATTAAACTTTTCTAAAGGTGTCTAGTCCCTTGGGTACACACACAACACACACACACACACACACACACACACACACACACACACACACACACACACACAAACACAACACACACACACACACACACAAACACACACACACACACCACACACACACACACACAACACCACACACACACACACACACACCACACGACACACACACTCACACCACACACACACACACACTACACATACACACACACAACACACACACTCACACACACACCACACACACACATACACACACACACACATACCACACACACACACACACACACACACACACACACACACACAACACACACACACACAACACACACACACACACACACACACACACACACACACACACACACACAAACACACACACACCACACACACACACACACACACACACACACACACATACACACACACAAACAAACATAAACGAACAAAAACACATACATTTTTTTCTCTTTTTTTTCTTTTTTTTCTGTCCCTTGCTTTTTACATTCCGTCTCTCTCTCTCTCTCTCTCTCTCTCTCTCTCTCTCTCTCTCTCTTCTCTCTCTCTCTCTCTCTCTCTCTCTCTCTCTCTCTCTCTCTCTCTCTCTCTCTCTCTCTCTCTCCTCTCTCTCTCTCTCTCTCTCTCTCTCTCTCTCTCTCTCTCTCTCTCTCTCCGCAAACTTCCCCCTGAGTCACTGCGCGGTGCCAGTCTCTGCCAAGTTTTGCCTGCAAGCTTTTCATTCTTCTCTTATCGCTTCCTTTCGGCTCTCCCTTTACCCTGAATGCACTCTTTTAGGATTAAGTAAATCAACTTTTTCTCTATAAATTTTCGTTTGCGTGTTAAGAACCAGTCAATTATTTTCCAGCGAGCAGAGCGTTTTTCTATTGTTTTATTTGATGTTGTTGTTGTTGTTTCCTTATTGTTATTACTATTGTTTATTTTTTTATTCCATTCATATCTTGTAGTTCAATATTTTATTATTATCTCTGCGTATAATTTGTTGTTTATGTAACGAACTAAGATTATTTATACTTAAAAGGCTCAACTTTTCTATAATCGTGCCCAAAAATGTAACCTTATAGTTGACTTCATATTGTAAGTAATTCAAATGTGTAACTAAAAATGTGGTTTTGAGGTCTTTAAAAATCTCGTCGCATCTTTTGTTTCCCAGCAAACGGATATTAATCCCTTCACGCCCAGATCTTTCCTTTACTATAAAAAATTGTATGCTGTTAGCCATAAAATTACGAAAACTAACTGAATATACCAAATTAGTTAGTCGACAAGAATACTAAACCGGTCATATCTTTAAAAAAATGCTTATATTAATTAAAAATCATCTAATGGTGGTCAAATTACAATGGAAATTACGTTCTGGGCCTCAAGGGGTTAAGACGATCGGGCTCTGATTATTTCCTTCTCTTTCTTCTCTTCTCTGATTTCTTCACTTTGTTTCGTTCAAGACTGGAATGACGTTACTAAGGTTCCAGTTACCAATCATGAGGAATCTGTTTCAAATATTTTTTAGGAGAAATTAAAAAGAGGTCAGGTTCAAGAGGTTAAAGAGAAGTTAAAATGAACGATATTGTTTGTGAGCTCTTTAGAAATTTCAGGATGAGTTATGTGTGGGTGAGGACTTTTATAACTATGTTTTTATTTCGTAGCAGCACAGTCATTACTCTTCCCTTGACATAAAAAAGAGTAGCTAACACATGCGGATCATTTACTATGTTTTTTAGCTGTTTGTTTCATCAGCCATCATTTTCAATACCTTCAAAGTTGTTTTTAATGTTTGTGCAATTTAAATGGTTAATACAATCAATTGAAAACGTAAATCAGAAACTTGATTGAAACATTTTCTCAAACAAGGAAAAAAAACGGACACGAAAATTCATTTAAGTATTGAACATAAAATTCGGACAGACTATGATATTAAACTAACGAAGGAGCGATTTCCGTAACCTTTTCATAACACAATATACACATGCATTGTCTCACGTAGAAAAAATATTACAAACTCGAAAAGAAACTACAAATTAAAGGACTGTTTTTGTGCTCGTAAGTTCGGAGCGATAAAGAAAATACTATTATTAATACGTCCACTGTTTCTCATAAGCTTGAATATTTTAAACGATATTATGAAAACAACATAAAGATTTTTACTTCATTTCAATTAGAGAACTCTTGAAAAAGAAAGAAAGGGAGGAGGAGGAGGAATACAAATAAAACAAAGGAAGAACAGACAGGAACAACCTTACTGGGCCAAACGAGGCTGCCTGTGTGACTAATTTCTACCACTATAGTTACTATGTGTTAGAGGCAAAAGAAATAGCAAAGTTGAGGAGAAGGAGGAGGACGAAGAGGAGGAGGAGGTGAAAGTAGAAGAGAAGAAGAGGAAGAGATGTGAATGATAAATTTTAGAGAAGTTACAGGAGAGAGGCGAACGTTTTCGAGAAAGAGAGAGAGAGAGAGAGAGAGAGAGAGAGAGAGAGAGAGAGAGAGAGAGAGAGAGAGAGAGAGAGAGAGAGAGAGAGAGAGGAGAGAGAGAGAGAGAGAGAGAGAGAGAGAAGAGAGAGAGAGAGAGAGAGAGAGAGAGAGAGAGAGAGAGCAGGAATCTGAAAAGCCACGTATATGAATAATGAGAAAGAGGAATAAGTAAGGTTTAACGAAAATAGAACTGTTGTTCGGGGCATGATTATGAAGGAAGCTATTAGCGAGGCGTGAAAGGCATACATGGATGTGCGTGGTCGGCGACAGGAAGAGAGTAAAGGGGAGGTAATGAATGAAGCACAGACCAAATTAACTCTTCGGGGAAATGAACGCAAGTCACGAGATGAAATTCGATGCAATATGAGAGAAGGAAAAGTAAAAACATAAAACGTTATTTTGAAAATGAAAAATGATGTAAAATCTAGAGCAAGGAGAAAGTATTGATGATATGTGTGAAAGGCAGATGAGTGACATATATATATATATATATATATATATATATATATATATATATATATATATATATATATATACATATATATATATATATATATATATATATATATATATATATATATATATATATATATATATATATATATATATATATATATATAATATATATATATATATATTATATTAATTTATTTATATATAATAGAGGAAAAGGATTGAACGGAAAAAAGTTATATAATACTCATAAATTCTTCAATTCTTACCATCTTATAGATAAAAATACAAGTAAAAACTTTGAAATTCGTTTGTACCCATCAGCCCACCCACCCCCAACGCCCACGCCCCAAACACCCGCCCACCCCCGCCCATGTGCACACTCAGACGGAAAGGTTCGAAAGACAATCAAATCACAATCATATGATCCTCCGAGGTAACAAGGCTTTGCCGCCCCTCACGCCTCGTCCCCGTCCCTCCAACACTGCCGTCGGTCCAGGGTAGTGTGAGGCGTGAGGCGGAGGGCGTGAGGCGGAGGGTGTGAGGCGGAGGGTGTGAGGCGGAGGGCGTGAGGCGGAGGGCACGCTTGGTGGATGAGGTCGCGGTGGATGAGAGGGACGGCTTGCAAGGAAGATAGGAAGGGTTGGTTTAATGGTCGGGTACGCCGCGCCGTCATTATTCTTCCGCGAGTGTCTTTCCTTTGATCAGTATAGTGACTTGGATGTTAAGGAAAAGTGATCATTGCACTGCATCATAACGCTCTGCCGTGTGACTTATTATAACCCTGACACCGCAGAACCATTCAAGTTATTGAATCATTCCTCACCTTGTGCACTTATGTGAATTAAGTATTCGAGATTATTTTTTTCGTTTTTGAAGTTTTTCGTATTTTGAAGCTGATAACGTGGTTGATATTCCATCACGCCAGAAGAGCAGAGTGTACATGATGAAGAATATGTATCCGGTTTGATTAAGTGTTGAAACTTAATCCGAAAGTATTTTCAGACCTAGTTTGGAAATGTTAGATTGCTATGTTTGGAAAATATCTTTTTCATAACATGGATTTCAGCAAGTGTTACGTGAAGAAATTTATTTATTTTTGAACTGAAAGATATTTCTGAAAATGAAGAATGATACAAACATGGAATATGACGACGGATTTTATTCTAAAACAAACGTCACCAATAATGTAAAGATGATGTATTGAAACGTGGCATGACGCAACCGTAGAGTATATCAGCCCTCGAGTCTGAAGAGGTTGGCCTGATGCAGGTTGTATTGATTGGTGGGAACTGCTTGCGGCGGCAGTCACCTTTCTCGCCTGAACTAAGAACTGCCTCTGAGACATAAGAACATAAGAACATCAGAAAATAAGGAAGCTACAAGAGGCCACGAGCATTACACGAGGTAGTTCCTGTTAATTAACACTACCTACATCCACCTCTCTTCCCCATCCATGAATTTATCTAGCCTCCTTTTAAAGATCCCTATTGACTCCGCACATACCACCTGACGACTGAGTCCATTCCAATCCTTTACCACCCTATGTGTGAACCAGTTTTTCCCCATTTCCTTTTTAAATCTACGGTTTTCCAGCTTGAATCCGTTACTTCTTGTTCTACCCTGATTACTACCCTGAGACGACGTAAAAAAGCAGTAGATCCAGTGCTGTGACGCCTTACATGTTAGTTCTTTAAGTTAAGTATATTTACATCTACAAAAACTTACAGTACCCTTACATAAAACCTTAAGATAAACTTACATTACAGCCTTACATGTGACCACCCTTTTAGCAACACTACCAATGTGATAGAAGCTGAACTTTTTATTTAAGCTGTCGGGGAACTGCATGTAACGCTAGATAGAGGTAGCATGGCATTAATCTGCATTCCTGTGGTGATTACACGCTCCACGCTGGACTGAAGAGTGTTGGAGGGAGAGGCATGTGGTGGGGTGAGCGTTGGTTCCGTCCCCAGCTGGTGTGTTGGAGTTGAGGGGACGGTAGAGGGGAAAGTAGTAGGTGGTGACGCTTTCATTGCCAGTTCTAGTCATGCGGTAAATAGTTTCTACATCATTGAGCAAAGGTTTATCGAATTACGAATTACAAAATAAAATATATATATTTCCATAATGATAAGGTATATTGCGTATTCTACCGTTACAAACACACACACATACATACATACATACACGCACGCACGCACGCACGCACGCACGCACACACACACACACACACACACACACACCACACACACACACACACACACACACACACACACACACACACACACATACACACACACACGCACAACACACACACACCACACACACACACACACACACACACACACACACACCACACACACACACACACACACACACACACACACACACACACACACATACACACACACACGCACACACACACACACACACACACACACACACACACACACACACACACACACACACACACACACACACACACACACACACACACACACATACATTCGCGAGAGAAATATTGCCTCTTTAAAAATCGAAGGAAATCGCTGGTGTCGCAAGAGAAAGAGAGATTTCAAGGCGCTAAGACGGCTGTGCTGGCTCAGATTTCATTCTCTTCCTTGGCTGAATTATTCCCGTGATAAGTAACCCTCGCACCGTACAGAACCATCGGGAGGCAACACTGGGTCTTCCTCTGCGTCAGGATGAGAAAGTAGCGTATCAGACAAGGGTGAACGGTGACATAAAACCGAAGACTTAAGAAGCATCCAAACACTTATCACTATCACCACCATCACCACTAATACGATCACCATTACTACCACCACTACCACTACCACTACCACTACCACTACCACTACCACTACCACTGCCACTGCCACCCCTGCCATCACTACCACCACTATCACTACCACTACCACTACCACTGCCACTGCCACCCCTGCCATCACTACCACCATCAATAACAAACCGAATTTAATAGATTTTAACTTTTAGACTACTTTACTTAACATAATCGACCAACTTTTAGATCTCTCAATTTTTTTTTTTGTGTGTACACTGTGGGTACTCCGTGGTGTAGAGGAAGCACGCTCGATTCACAACCGAGAAGTCCCGGGTTCGATCCCCGGGCGGAGCGGAAACAGATGGGTTGTTTCCTTAAAACCCGAGCCCCTGTCCACCCAGCAGTGAATGGGTACCGGGTGTTAGCCGGGGTTTGTGACCTGCTCTCCGGGGTGCTGGCTTCGGCCAACACAAAGCACTAAGGATGAATGATAAAAATGTTGATATGGAGACGGGGCCACACGAGCATTGCTCTGGCCCTGTAAAAATAAAACTAGATGAATACAACTAGATGAATACACACACACACACGCACACGCACACGCACACACGCACACACACGCACACACACACACGCACACGCACACGCACACACACACACACACATACACACACACACACACACACATAAAGAGACATAAGAAAATGAAAGAGAATACAAAGAAAGGGTTGCAACAGAAATGGTTCCCGGTTTAAAAGACTTAATATATGAGATGAGATTGAATTTTCTTTATTTACTGGCATTGGAAGAGAGAAGAAAAAGAAGCGATAATAAAGAAGATAGTAACATAAATAATTGGAGGGTTCAGAAATATGGGATAGAAATTACCTATAAATATGGGATGAGAGGAGAAGATGGAGACAGGAAAAAATGATTACAAAGGACCAACTGCTTGAAAGATGTCATAAAGATATAATTTCTCATTGAACTTTAAGTACCTGAAACAATAAGGAAACTATAATAATGACAGTCGAGAGCGTCCTCAGCGTGATAATTAATCTTGATAAATATATATATGGAGACAGGACAACACGAGTATAGATTGTCTCCTGTGTGTTACAATTAGGTGAATGGAACTAGGTAAACTAACACACACAGACATACACACGCGCGCGCACACTATAAATATACTATCAGGAAAACTACAAAGACTTAAGAAGATTACATAAAGAGAAGGATGAGAGGACAGTATCTATCTGGACTGTAGGAA
>JACEEZ010018915.1:75129-77629 GCA_016584305.1 Chionoecetes opilio | reverse complement strand
ACATTGTTTAGTAAATGGAGGCTTAAAAACTCCGGAAAAGGAAGAAAAACCTAGTCTAAGAGTTAACAAAGAGAAGAACATGTCCCGGTTGATGCCCTCCAACCCCTTTCTGCGGGTGCCCGGGACGCCCTTCACCTGGCAAGGGCGGCGACGCAGCTCACGGCACCGCCAGGACCAGAGAGGGGGAGCAGCCTCAAATCAGGAGCCTTCACCTTCCGTCTCACCCGAGCGCCGCCTTACGGGAGGCAAGATGGCGAAGTTCCGACGTCAGAAGAAAGCGGCCAAGACCTTGGGCATCGTGGTGGGCGTGTTCCTGCTGTGCTGGTTCCCCTTCTTCTTCATCCTCCCGCTGGGTATGTATCGCCTTCTCTCTCTACGTCATGCCTCTCCCCTCACAGCCGCGCTGGCACACACTACTTCCTGGAAAGTTATGATTGTTTTCAAGCTTTTTTTAACCCTTTATGAATACAGGAACATGTACATTTGTTTATTTTACCAAGTACATGTCTCTCTCTCTCTCTCTCTCTCTCTCTCTCTCTCTCTCTCTCTCTCTCTCTCTCTCTCTCTCTCTCTCTCTCTCTCTCTCTCTCTCTCTCTCTCTCTCTCTCTCTCTCTCTCTCTCTCTCTCTCTCTCTCTCTCTCTCTCTCTCTCTCTCTCTCTCTCTCTCTCTCTCTCTCTCTCTCTCTCTCTCTCTCTCTCAAAACCTCCTCCTTCCCCTCCACTTCTACCGTATTATTCCTCCATCAAGGTGTCTGAGAGGCTCTTTTGTCTACTTACCTGTACGTAAAAGGGATAAAAAAGTGCACCCCATTCATCGAACACCCTCGCTGCCGGGCATCATGAATACAGACTACCAGACAATAGCCTTGCCTGTCTCTCGCGAGGCTACAGGGTGCACGGAGGCGTCTAAACTGTTATTGGCGGCACGTGTGTGTTATTTTTTTTATTTTTTTTTTTTATATTTTTTTTATACATCACAAGGAACTGGCCAAGGGCACAACAAAAATGGGTAGCACAAAGCCCGGTTAGTTGCCAGTCCCTATAAAGAAGACAGTAAGAGAATAAAATAAAAAAGAGGGGTGAGCCAATTTAGTTCGTGTGTGTGTGTGTGTGTGTGTGTGTGTGTATGCGTGTGTGTGTGTACGTGTGTGTGTAAGTGTGTGTGTCTGAAATGAGAAATATGAAGACTTTTATTGAGTTTTTATTGTTTGATATGGTAAACAAAAAGAGCATTTATGAATTCTTCGACTATTTCTATTTTTCATTGTTTGTATTCTCCCCCCCTCTTTCTCTCTCTCATCTCTCTTCTTCTCATCTCTCTCTCTTCTCGATCTCTCGATCTCTCTTCTCTCTCTCTTCTCTCTCTCTCTCTCTCTCTCTCTCTCTCTTCTCTCTCTCTCTTCTCTCTCTCTCTCTCTCTCTCTCTCTCTCTTTCTCTCTCTCTCTCTTCTCTCTCTCTCTCTCTCTCTCTCTCTCTTCTCTCTCTCTCTCTCTCTCTCTCTCTCTTCTCTCTCTCTCTCTCTCTCTCTCTCTCTCTCTCTCTCTCCTCCTCCATTTCTCTCGAAATAAATTTCTCTCTCTCTCTCTCTCTCTCTCTCTCTCTCTCTCTCTCTCTCTCTCTCTCTCTCCTCTCTCTCTCTCTCTCTCTCTCTCTCTCTCTCTCTCTCTCTCTCTCTCTCTCTCTCTCTCTCTCTCCTCTCTCTCTCTCTCTCTCTCTCTCTCTCTCTCTCTCTCTCTCTCTCTCAAAATCTATCTTATATTTCTCACACTGTCCTTCTCTTTCCTCACTTTCAATCATCCCAGTTACCTGTTTCTCACTCTTCGTCTCATTATTCACCCGCCTTCCTCATCCCTTTGCCTTCCTCTACCCCTGCACACACCCGCCTGCCTTCTCTACCCCTCACACACCCGCCTGCCTTCCTCTACCCCTCACACACCCGCCTGCCTCCACCCGCCAACGCAAGCAACAGGCAAGAGAAAGGCTAAACTATTGCGAGTAAGTTTGCAGCCCTCAGGTGTAAGTGACGCCATTAGAATTAACTGCAAGGAGTGGAGTGATGAATGGCTGGTGTTGTTCTACCAAATTTGTCTGTCCAGCATGCGAGGGTAACCTGTTGCCTGTGTTGTGTTTTGGAGATGGTGTTCTGTGTGCTGCTTAACCCCTTGAGACCCAGAACGTAATTTCCATTGTAATTTGGCGACCATTATAGACGATTTAAATTAATATAAGCAAATTTTTATTGATCTGACCTGTATAGTATCCCTGTACACTAACTAATTTGGTATATTAAGTTACTTTTCGTAATTTTATGGCTAACAACACGATTTTTTATAGCAAAGGGAAGGTCTGGGCGTGAAGGGGTTAAATGGTGTTTCCTCATGTTGTGGGAGTATTCGATTCCATTTGCTTCGTGTTTATTGTTTCTAGTTGTGTTGTTGTTCTTTTGCAAGTAAAAAAAAGTAGTTATTCGTAGGTGTAGAAAAATAGGTATATGAATA
>JACEEZ010018915.1:57629-70129 GCA_016584305.1 Chionoecetes opilio | reverse complement strand
GTGTGTGTGTGTATGTGTGTGCGTGTGTGTGTGTGTGCGCGTGTGTGTGAGTGAATTTTAGAGCGCGCACACTCGCACACACACACACACACACACACACACACACACACACACACACACACACACACACACACACACACACACACACAACACACACACACAACACACACACACACACACACACACACACACACACACACACACACACACACACACACACACACACACACACACACACACACACACACACACACACACACACACACACACACACACACACACACACACACACACACACACACACACACACACAGCTCCCTCGCTTGGTAGGATATTGCAATCATATCCATAGGACACTTGAACTTTTCTCATTTTTCGGTAGGCAATTCAACCTTCCTTTTATATATAGAAGTTCAAGTGTCATATGGATATGATTGCAATATCCTACCGAGCGAGGAAACTGTGTGTGGGTGTGTGTGGGTGTGTGTGTGTGTGTGTGTGGTGTGCGTGTGTGTGTGTGTGTGAATGTGTGTGTGTGTGTGTGTGTGTGCGAGTGTGCGCGTTCTAAAATTCACTCACACACACGCGCACACACACACACACACGCATCCTTCCTTCTTTCCTGACCCCGTAGTAACGCTCTACCATTTCTCTGACTCCATCCTCATCCTTCGTCTCTCCTTTTCCTCTCTTTTTATTTACATTTCCACTTTAGATACTCTGCTTTCTCCTTTATCTATTTTTATGCATCCCTTATTTTTCCATTTCATACATTTTTTTTCATTCATTACATTTATTTGTTTTTTATTTTGTTTATATATTTCCAGCTTAGATAAATTTTTTTCATTTTTTTCTCCTTTTTCTCTCTCTATTTTTTATACTTCCTACTTTAGATACCCGTTTTTTTTATATCAATTTTTTTGCATCCCTTTTTTTTACATTTCATATATTTTTTTTCATTAGGTACATTATTTTTATTTTTTGTTTATATATTTCCACCATAGATACTTTGTTTTCTCATTGCTCTTCTTTTCCTTTCTATTTTTATACATTTTCACTTTAGATACTCTGTTTTCTCTTCTATCTATTTTTTTACATTCCATTTTTACATTTCATAATTTTTTTCCATTCGTTACATTTATTTTTATTTTTTGTTTATATATTTAGACCATAAATACTTTGTTTTCTCTTTGCTCTTCTATTCCTCTCTCTATTTTTATACATTTTCACTTTAGATACTCTGTTTTTTCCTCTATCTATTTTTATGACATCCTAGTTTATACATTTCATACATTTTGTCATTCATTACTTTTATATATATATTTTTTTGTATATATTTCCACTTTAGGTACTTTGTTTTATCCTATATAATTTTTGTACATCCCTTTTGTTCAGTCATTTCAACCTTTCTGTTTATTTCTGTTCTTCCTTAATATAATCTCATCCAAAAAAATGATCTCCAAATTCTTTTACGTATTATTTGTGATTCTAGTTTTCTTCTTGTGATTCTAACTCCCTCACACCTTTAAGCCTATTCTTATATTATTTTTGTTCTACTAGCTTACTCCGTTCTCTCCCCTTTCCTTATTTATTTTCCCTTTTCCCTATTCCCGTATTATTTGTGATTCTAGTCTTCCTCTGTTCCCCCACACCTTTAAGTCTATTCTTTATACTTTTTTCTATTAGCTGTTTGTCCTCTCCCCTTGCCCTCCGCTTCTGCATCCTTCCTTAATCTCATCCAAAAAAATGAGCTCCAATTTCTTTTACGTATTATTTGTGATTCTAGTGTAGTATTCTTTTTCTCCTTCACACCTTTAAGTCCATTCTTTATATATTGTTTCTAGCTTACTTTGTGATTCTAGCTCCCTTGCACCTTTAAATCTATTCTTTATATATTTTTTCTAGCTACCTTTGTGATTCTAGCTCCCTCGCACCTTTAAATCTATTCTTTATATATTGTTTCTAGCTTACTTTGTGATTCTAGCTCCCTTGCACCTTTAAATATATTCTTTATATATTGTTTCTAGCTTACTTTGTGATTCTAGCTCCCCCACACCTTTAAATCTATTCTTTATATATTTTTTCTAGCTACCTTTGTGATTATAGCTCCTTTGCACCTTTAAGTCTATTCTTTACACTTTCTTCTACTAGCTTTATCCTCTCCCCTTTTCCTCCGCTCCTGCTGGCTCCTGGAATCAATTTGTGAGCGTGACTCCAGCTACGACCCGTCCCGCTGAGTCAGCCGGACACCCAAAGCCCCGCCGCTTGCAAGAAAGGACCGTGGGGATGAGTGGGTCGACTCCAGGCCTTTCTACTGGGAAATATACTAAATAATAAAAATAAGAAACTCAGAACGAAGACATTTTTAACTGCTGCTGCTCTTTGTTGTTTTTGGTTCCTCCTCCTCCTCCTCCTCCTCCTCCTCCTCCTCCTCCTCCTCTTCCTCTTCCTCTTCCTCCTCCTCCTCCCCCTCCCCCTCCTCCTCCTCCTCCTCCTCCTCCTCCTCCTCCCCAACTCCTCCTCCTCCTCCTCCTCCTCCTCCTCCTCCTCCTCCTGACTGGTAATAGGAGAGATAACAGTAGACGAAATATCAAAGTATTTGCTGAAACTTGACCCAGCAAAATCCGTGGGGGTGGACGAAATCTCGCCACGACTACTTCGCGAATGTCATAATAGTCAACTTTCGCTCCCATTACAGATTATTTTCAATAAATCGCTGAGTGAAAAAAATGTTCCTAGTATGTGGAAATTAGCTAATGTTACACCGATATTCAAAAAAGGGAGTAAGAGCCTCGCAAGTAATTATCGCCTAATTAGTCTAACGTCCGTGATTGTTAAACTATTTGAGAAAATAATGCGGGATAAAATAGTGTCTTTCCTCGATGAAAATAACTCTATACTAAACTCCCAGCATGGATTTCGAAATAAGAGATCCTGCTTAACAAACCTACTGGATTTTTTTAATGTCATTTATTCAAACTGGGACGCTAAAATTCCCTCGGATGTAATATACCTTGATTTTCAGAAAGCCTTCGATACAGTTCCCCATAAGCGACTGTTGACCAAGCTAAGGGCACATGGCTTAGGAGAGCAATTATGTTCATGGATTGGCGATTGGCTTTCAAATCGTAAACAACGGGTAGTAATAAATGGCGAAGCATCTGATTGGTTAGATGTTACTAGTGGGGTGCCTCAGGGCTCGGTCTTGGGTCCTACTCTTTTTCTGATATATATCAACGATCTGGACTGCGGACTCGTATCTAAAATATCGAAATTTGCAGATGACACCAAATTAGGCGGTAAAACATATACTAGAGAAAACTGCGAACTCATACAAAGTGATCTCGACAAACTATCAGACTGGAGTCATAAATGGCTATTAAAATTCAATTCCGATAAATGTAAAGTAATGCATATAGGCAACGATAACCTCAAACATAACTATCAAATGCAAAATAAATCGTTAACTGAAGTACAGCAGGAAAAGGATTTAGGTGTCATCATCAGTAATGATCTAAAAACCAGTCCGCATTGCCTAGCTGCCAGTAAAAAGGCGAATAAGATGTTGGGCTTTATTAAACGCAACTTTGAACACAAAACTCCGAAAGTAATGATACAATTATACACGTCCTTGGTTAGGCCGCACTTGGAATATGCCGTTCAATTCTGGTCGCCCTGTTTCGTAAAAGACCAAGCAAAATTGGAATCAGTGCAAAGAAGAGCAACCAAACAAATTCCATCTCTGCGAAATTCAGCTTATG
Source organism: Chionoecetes opilio (assembly GCA_016584305.1). NCBI lineage: Eukaryota > Metazoa > Arthropoda > Malacostraca > Decapoda > Majidae > Chionoecetes > Chionoecetes opilio. Next base: position 66,368 of record JACEEZ010018915.1, on the reverse strand, counting down.
AAGAGAGACTGCGGAAACTTAATATGTTTTCCTTAAAGGATCGTAGAATCCGTGGGGACCTGATAGAAACCTTTAAGATCCTAAAAGGATTTGATGTCATTAATCAAGAGAACCTATTCGAGCTTTCAACTCAAGTGACAACAAGAAATAATGGTTTAAAACTAAACGGTCAACGTTGCGTCACTGATCTCCGTAAAAAATATTTCAATGTGAGAGTCGTTGATCGATGGAACAAGTTACCAGCAAATGTTGTCGAAGCCAGCACAATAACTACATTTAAAAACAGGCTTGACGCGCACTGTAAAGTAAATGGGTATTGATAGTGCCCTGCGAATTCATATTTAGTCCCCCGGATCGATTAGTTGTAGTGGTAGTTGTAGTTAGTATATTTCATACCCTATCTTTCTGCACTACGAAACTTCCGTGTTCCTATCTTCTTTTAAGGACATGGTATCATTTTCCAACTGTTTTCTTACAAGTAGTTGATAGTTAGTAGTATGTAGTTTCAGCAGATACCCTCGCCATGGACCAATAGGTCTCCTGGTGTCTGTTATTCCTATGTAATCCTATGTAATCCTCCTCCTCCTCCTCCTCCTCCTCCTCCTCCTCCTCCTCCTCCTCCTCCTCCTCCTCCTCCTCCTCCTCCTCCTCCTCCTCCTCCTCCTCCTCCTCTATTACTACTACTACTACTACTACTACTACTACTACTACTACTACTACTACTACTACTACTACTACTACTACGACGACGACGACGACGACGACGACTACGACTTCGACGACGACGACGACGACTACTACTACTACTACTACTACTACTACTACTACTACTACTACTACTACTATTACTACTACTACTACTACTACAACAACAACAACAACAACAACAACAACAACAACAACAACACCAACAATAAAAACAACAACAACTACAACAACAACTACTACTACTACTACTTCTGCCGCTACTGCCATTCGATACTTGACGCGAAAAATTAATAAAAAGAAAATTTCAATAATAACAACAACTCTTATAACATGGATGACTCAAATAATAGTGGAAAATTAACATCAAAGAGCAAACATGGAGTGATTCTATTTATGTCTACAACTACACACACGGGTAAATGAGGTCAGCAGGCCACTAGAATCCTGAATCCTAACCTGCAGCTCGTGTTTCCATCCATTCCTCGTAAATCGCTACTTCCCATCCTCTCCTGCACTGGCCTGGCTCCCCTGCACTGGCCTGGCTCCCCTGCACTGGCCTGGCTCCCCTGCACTGGCCTGGCTCCCCTGCACTGGCCTGGCTCCCCTGCACTGGCCTGGCTCCCCTGCACTGGCCTGGCTCCCCTGCACTGGCCTGGCTCCCCTGCACTGGCCTGGCTCCCCTGCACTGGCCTGGCTCCCCTGCACTGGCCTGGCTCCCCTGCACTGGCCTGGTTCCCCTGCACTGGCCTGGCTCCCCTGCACTGGCCTGGCTCCCCTGCACTGGCCTGGCTCCCCTGCACTGGCCTGGCTCCCCTGCACTGGCCTGGCTCCCCTGCACTGGCCTGGCTCCCCTGCACTGGCCTGGCTCCCCTGCACTGGCCTGGCTCCCCTGCACTGGCCTGGCTCCCCTGCACTGGCCTGGCTCCCCTGCACTGGCCTGGTTCCCCTGCACTGGCCTGGCTCCCCTGCACTGGCCTGGCTCCCCTGCACTGGCCTGGCTCCCCTGCACTGGCCTGGCTCCCCTGCACTGGCCTGGTTCCCCTGCACTGGCCTGGCTCCCCTGTACTGGCCTGGCTCCCCTGCACTGGCCTGGCTTCCCTGCACTGGCCTGTTTCCCCTGCACTGGCCTGGCTCCCCTGCACTGGCCTGGCTCCCCTGCACTGGCCTGGCTCCCCTGCACTGGCCTGGCTCCCCTGCACTGGCCTGGCTCCTCTGCACTAGCCTGGCTCCCCTGCACTGGCCTGGGTCGTGTCAGGGGCGGATTAAGCGTTCAGCAATCTCCCTCAAACGCCCGTGTTGATATTAAACCGCCCACGTGTCGCGCAAGAGAGATATCACTTTCAGTCCCCGCCCCCTACCTGTGACGCCGCTTGCACCTCTTCTTTGGTTTGTTTTGAAGCTTGTATCTCTTTCGTGTGTGTGTGTCTGTGTGTGTGTCTGTGTGTGTGTATGTTTTGTTAAGATAAGTGACCGATGAGTGAAAAGTGTTTAACTAGAAGATGCTTTTGAACTTGTGTTATGATTTCTATATTGATCAGGATATGGAGAGAGAGAGAGAGAGAGAGAGAGAGAGAGAGAGAGAGAGAGAGAGAGAGAGAGAGAGAGAGAGAGAGAGAGAGAGAGAGAGAGAGAGAGAGAGAGAGAGAGAGAGAACAACAACAACACGACACTACACGAGAATATATTTAGAAAAACGAAGCATTTCTCACACAGGAAAATATTTAGCCTGGTGGTGACGGTCGCTAATCGTAAAGAACCGAAGATGTAGATGGGTAATATCTCTATTCTCGTTTGTTTTTGATGACAGCGTTCAGATATTCTTTTGGCCAAAGCCGAGAGAGAACTTCCCTTCTCCCTCCTTCCCTTAGCCTTGCTTTTGGCCTACCATGATATAGCCTAAGGTAAAACGCCGTGTAATCAGTAATGCGCAAGGCCGGTAAGGGGACAGGTGGCACTGCATTGTGAACGAACCATTAGATTTACCGAATGTGAAGAGCTTTAGTCTACATGGTGAGTAGGTCGCTCAGGTCATGGCTCCGTGTCGCGCAGGATACACCATCAGGACTAACACCAACATCATCACCATCACCATCAACACCATCAGGACCAACACCATCACCATCAACACCATCAGGACCGACACAAACACCATCACCATCAACACCATCACCATCAACACCATCAGGACCAATACCATCACGACCACCACCATCACGACCACCACCATCACCAACACCACCATCACCAACACCACTATACCCGACTGGACAATGGTTGGCGTGGTGTGTGTGCTCTTTATGGTGTGTAGTGATTGCATTACGAGTGTACAGAGAAAGTATTTAGATTGTGCGTATTAGTTCCCGAATTACATCAAACAAATTGAAAAACGAAAACATAGGCAAACAAAATTCATTGCATGTAGACCATACAACATTATCTTGAAATATCTTGCTTGGTCTACGAGTGTGCACGGTAAGCACTTAGAGTACACGCATTAGTTCCAAAATTACATCAAACAAAATTAAAATTATAACATATGCAAACAAAATTCCTTACATGTAGACCTCTTACAAAAATGTTCTCCAAGGCGCTTACCGAGGACATCCATCTGTGCGGCTTTGGTTAGAGTGTGTCGTCGTCTGGTCTTGAGCAGGATTTGGCTTGAAACACAACATCTCATGATTTTACGCCGTCGTTTTGTTGCGTTGTATCAAATAATATAGTATCAAAAGCGTATCAAAATATATGAGCGTATCAAAATAATATAGTCTGACATGGAACTGCGGGAGATATTCTGGTTTCTCTTCACCACCAGAATGCATGTTACCTGCGTGATATATTTGTGTTTCCTGCAAATAGAAGATTCCCACGATATATATGATTGTGCATTTGTTATTGTATACACGTACAGTATTCACACAACTGTACTTCCATTATCATGACGTTAATACTCACTGGTTGCATGCCGCTTAATGGAGGGAAGATAATTATGGACGTGAGATTTCATTATAAGTCCTAACTTAATTAGTTTATTCTATATATGTACTGGACACCGGGATGGTTATTGTTCATCCCCCTTCACACGCCCCCCCTAATCCCCCACCTGACCCCCCCTGACCCCTCCCCTGACCCCCACCTTCCCACGCCTCCCCTGACCAACCTTGACCCCTCCCCTGATCCCCCACCTTTCCACGCCCCCCCCTGACCACCCCTGACCCCTCCCCTTTCCACGCCCCCGTTGACCCCCCTGACCCCTCCCCTGACCACACACCTTCCCACGCCCCCCCTGACCCCACCTGACCCCTCCTCTGACCCCACCTGACCCCTCCCCTGACCCCTCCCCTTACCCCCCCTTCACACGCCCCCCTAACCCCCCACCTGACCCACCCTTACCCCTCCCCTTCCCACGCCCTCCCTGACCACACACTGGCCACCCCCTTCCCACGCCCCCCCTTCCCACGCCCCCCCCTGACCCACCTTGACCCCTCCTCTGACCCCTTCCCCCCCCCCCCTTCCCCCCCCCCCCCCCCCCCCTGACCCATCCCCTTCCCACCCACCCCTTCCCACACCCCTTCTGACGCCCCCCCCCCCCCCCCCCCCCCCCAGTATATGTAGACTGTAGAGTGGCCTTGTTTGCGTCCGTGTAGTGTTCAAGTGTTGAGTGGCGTCAACTGAGTGGCAATGAGTGTGTGGCAATACTTTTTTTTTTTTACATCACCAAGGGCAAAGGCTAAGGCCAAGGAAGAAAAACAACTTTCTATTCATCCTTGTGTTCGCTATGCCTCCTTTTCAAGTGCTGATCAAACAAGTTCTCGTTGCATTGTAAACTCTAAAAAAAAAGAAAAAATAGATGAAAAGAAACTCATTACGAAACGAGCGGACATTTTCGAAAGAGGTGCACGAAATCACCTCCTAAAGTGAATACGTATATAACGATTATGGTGAACGATCCTGTGAACTATTTCCTATCGCTTTTCTTTTGTTTTTTGTCGTGCTTGTGTATGTATGTGTGTGTGTGTGTGTGTGTGTGTGTGTGTGTGTGTGTGTGTGTGTGTGTGTGTGTGTGTGTGTGTGTGTGTGTGTGTGTGTGTGTGTGTGTTGGTGTGCTTGTGTGTGTGTGTGTGTGTGTGTGTGTGTGTGTGTGTGTGTGTGTGTGTGTGTGTGCGCGCGTGTGTGAGTGCGCGCGCGTCCCAGTGTGTATGTTTGTGTGTTTAGTTTCAGTACCAAAAACGAAACCGAACCATGCATATGAATGGAATGTCCATCAATAACAATAAAATCAACGGTAGTGTCTCCTGCACGACATTTACACGACAAGCCGGCACGCTACATATCACGCGCTGTCGTGTTCTGCCAATTCAACCTGAAATCCCTGAAGGAAAATCTGACAACACCCTCAAAAAACCCATTGTCTTGGGTAGTCGCTATTTCGGAGTCAACATCATGTGAGTGATCAGCTGCTGTCCATCACGTCGAATAGAAAGCTTTGTGTCTCCCAATTGGATTTTACTTTTTTATGGCCATGTCGACTATTGGATTAGATATCGTGAGTCAATTTTTGTTTTGTTTACAATTGTGCCTATAGCGCCAGCAGGCAGTGACCTCCAGGGCTTGGATGTTCACTCGAGGACAGTGATGGTTGGCCCTCGCCCGTGGTGGTGCAGGATTATTTTTTTATAGTGGTACCTGTAATTAGAGGCTCATGCCGCCCCCTTGTGTCCTCCGATGTACTCGCAATCGAAGGTAAAGTTAATGGGCAGCATGTGGGTGTTCTTAGGCCACTCGACGGTGCAGAAAGATTTAAAGTGAATTTTGGCCCTAATCGGGGATCGAACTCGAGTTACCGAGAACGCCACTTGGTGACGTTAACCTGTTGATGTTTACCAAAATATGTTGGTGTGACGGCGCTTATATCCTGCATTACGTATCACTAATTACTTTAGCACATGGATCAATGGACTCTTTGGGACTATTGCATTATCAAGAGCCTTAGAAAAATTAATGAGTACTGCCCGTTTGGATTGCCTTGTGTAGTTGCAGTAACAGTATTTAATAATTGTTAGTTCTGTGTACTAAGTGAAGTCATAGTTGCAGTTACAGATTCTAGTATTTGTTAGTTCTGTGTATTAAGTGATAGTGAAGCTGTAATATTATCAGGATTAGTGAAACGTGTCTAAGATATTTGTATAGCTATTTGTATTTGTGTACTGTGATGTCAAGTTCAGTAATATCGTGCATTCCAATACAGTCAGGTTATTCAATATTCCTAATAACTAATTTTTATCATAGCAAATTGGTCTTGTCATGAACTCTATGACATGTTAATTTTTTTCTGTTGGATATCACGTGGCACGAATAAGCTGCTTTCTCTCTCTCTCTCTCTCTCTCTCTCTCTCTCTCTCTCTCTCTCTCTCTCTCTCTCTCTCTCTCTCTCTCTCTCTCTCTCTCTCTCTCTCTCTCTCTCTCTCTCTCTCTCTCTCTCTCTCTCTCTCTCTCTCTCTCCCCCCCCTAATACTCTCTCTTGAACAAAAATCGAAACAGATGGTAAATGAAAGATCAATGCTATTCACTAACCATCTGACAAATGCTATTAGAATATATGTATGCACCTTAGGGCATGACGCTTTATAATTATACATATCAGTGCTTTGTTTACGTGTGTGTGTGTGTGTGTGTGTGTGTGTGTGTGTGTGTGTGTGTGTGTGTGGTGTGTGTGTGTGTGTGTGTGTGTGTGTGTGTGTAAGTAAGTAAGTAAGTAAGTAAATTTATTGCCATTACAAAATCACACGAAGATAATTAAATATATAAAAACAAAAACGTAATGATGGCACGGTCTGTCGAGCATAAGCTCTTAGACAGACAAAATCATAACTAAATGGTTGTTCAGTAGTGCAGGCATTATAAGTGACGTGTGTGTGTGTGTGTGTGTGTGTGTGTGTGTGTGTGTGTGTGTGTGTGTGTGTGTGTGTGTGTGTGTGTGTGTGTGTGTGTGTGTGTGTGTTAATAATTTGCAACACGAGCCTAACTTATTGAATTATGCGCGTCAAATTTAATGATGGCTTGCGTGTAATACTCAGCGGACAAGGGTATGATGGGGGGAGGTAGGGTAGTGTAGGGGGTGGTAGGGTAGGGTAGGGTGATAGGGTGATGGGATGTGTGGGGGTGGTAGGGAGAGCAGGCAGGGTATACGACAGGGTGGTAGTGATCGATAGGGTTTTAATTAGTCGCCTTTGTTGTGACTTCAAAAGCTGGTTAAGATGACGGGACGTGTAATATGGTGCATGTGTGTGTGTGTGTGTGTGTGTGTGTGTGTGTGTGCGTGTGTGTGCGTATGTATGTGTGTGTGTGTGTGTGTGTGCGTGCGTGTCTGTGTGTGTGTGTGTGTGTGTGTGTGTGTGTGTGTGTGTGTGTGTGTGTGTGTGTGTGTGTGTGTGTGTGTGTGTGTGTGTGTGTGTGTGAAAGCATGATTTAATTATCTCTCTCTCTCTCTCTCTCTCTCTCTCTCTTTCTCTCTCTCTCTCTCTCTCTCTCTCTCTCTCTCTCTCTCTCTCTCCTCTCTCTCTCTCTCTCTCTCTCTCTCTCTCTCTCTCTCTCTCTCACGTCAAAGCCTCTTATCAGAATCCCTTACTTTCTAAATGCACTTTTAATTTATTCCGCTGTATTTTCACATCACGTCCTCTGTCACCCGTTCAGTAGCTGTCACGAACACGGCACTGCTGGCCTGGACTTGTTGCGTCCAGGTAATCTCTCACACCCTCCTGCTTCACTGTACCTTCGCTCCGCTTCGCTTCTCCCTTCTCTCCCTTTTTTACCTGCGACCTGTATACCAGCTTCTTACATCTTCTTAATTGAAAAAGGGTCTCTGGCACAACGTCGTCCTGTATTTTTCTTCTAAAAGTCATCTTGAAAGAAACCGATCAGTGAAGTTTAAAATATCAAACTTTGATGTCGAGTTTATTTTTGTATACATGTTCTTCAGGTGAGTTTTATAAATGTAGCGTTCGGTATTTCCTTTTGCTTTGGTCTTTTTCCCATTGGCAATTGAAATATAGTTTGGTGTTATCTATTTCCATTTTCATTACTTATGCTCAAACGATACCATTGAAGTATGTATTCCAACTCGATTCTTGTTTTTACTTGTTTTGTCACTTTGGTGTGTTGTGGTGAGCGTCCTTGAGGCATCGGAGGCTTCTGAGAACTGATGTGGCGTGACATCGAACTCAGTGGGCGAGGTGTTGTGGGAAGCCAAATAGGGTGATAACAGGGTCTCCGTGGTGCAGCCTCTGATACAGACTCTCAAGAAAGCGATGCACCACATGATGACCCGGCCGCGCATTCCCGTTCTCTGGAATAGTATATGGTATGACGATGTCTTGAGCCAATCACCGATGTCCAAGCTCGTGACGTCACCTAGGGGTGGAGCTTAAGTGATCACTGGGCTATATAATCTGTATGTTCTATTTAAGATTAGACTTATTAAATTGTTTAATCTAACCTAACCTTAACTAACCTAACCTAACCTAGACTAAATAAATTATGTTTAATATAACACAGATTATAGCCCAGTAATCACTTAAACTGCGCCCCCATGTGACGTCAAGACCTTGGACAGCGGTGATTGGCCAGAGACATTACCATACCACATACTATTGCAGAGAACGGGAATATGTGACCCGGACGCTAAGCAGCTTTGGTTTAAGGCTGTGTGATAACCTGTGGACTTGTAATACTGAGTCAAAGCCTTTAATTTGCCTGTGCAAGGGCCCGCAGCCTCCTTGAGCGTCCCGGTGCCGCGCCTTGAGCGCCCGCCCGCCCGCCCGCCCGCCCGCCCCAGCGTTGCCAGCTACAAAGGCACTTAAGCGAAATTTAACGTTATTAAAACTTGGTGGACTCATATCACGGCCGCTTCATTCTTTTATTAAGGCTTATAAAAGAGGATCTTGTTAATGCTTAATATGAGGAAGGCCCGTTGGCTGGGTAAAAATCAATACACTGCAGAGATCACTGAAATTTTCTTAGAATTTGCAGACA
>JACEEZ010018915.1:45129-52629 GCA_016584305.1 Chionoecetes opilio | reverse complement strand
CTTCACTATTCATTCCACGATGCCTTTTACTCCCTTTTTTCCTTTCTGTTTTTCCTTCCTTTTTACATTTACTTCATTCCTCCTCCTCCTCCTCCTCCTCTCCTCCTCCTCCTCCTCCCTCCTCCTCCTCCTCCTCCTCCCCCCTCCATCCTCCTCCTCCCTCCTCCTCCTCCTCCTCCTCCTCCTCCCCTCCTCCTCCTCCTCCTCCTCCTCCTCCTCCTCCTCCTCCACCACCTTTACTTTCTCTCTCCACTATTCCTTCCACGATGCCTTTCACACCCTTTTTTAATGCCTTTTTTTCATTCCTCTTCATATTTACTGCATGCCTTTCCCACGAACATATGAATTGACAGCTACATCTATTTATAGCTATGTTATTTTTTTCACTGTGTCCGGCACGCAACATTGTCCCTGTCGTGCTTTTTGCTTATTGCGTGGGTTTCTATTTTCTATCCAGATTGGCCACGCACTTACATTCGTTTTTATTGATTGTTATATTTTTTTTTGTCTCGTTCTCTCTCGCTCGCCCACTGAACACACACATACACACACATATACAGAGAGAGAGAGAGAGAGAGAGAGAGAGAGAGAGGAGAGAGAGAGAGAGAGAAGAGAGAGAGAGAGAGAGAGAGAGAGAGAGAGAGAGAGAGAGTGTTCCGTAAATAACACACCACACAAAATTCCCGCCTTTTATGAACTGGTTCGGAATTAATACTGTGAAGTTAATAAACACCAAATGCGGGAACTGATCTCTCTCTCTCTCTCTCTCTCTCTCTCTCTCTCTCTCTCTCTCTCTCTCTCTCTCTCTCTCTCTCCTCTCTCTCTCTCTCTCTCTCTCTCTCCCTTGTAGATCCAAAGTCGAATTTTTTTTATGATTAGTCAGATAAGAATGGAAATTGTCCTCGCTGAACAATCGTACACACACACACACACACACACACACACAGGTCCTCCCGATATGTACTGTTGGGTTCATGATATAGTTTTCTAGTGTATTAATTAGTTTGCTGTAGGTTATGTTATCGCGTGAGTCAATAACCCTTTTAATAGCACTTTGTTTAACTACCTATTCAGCTTTCAATTACCGTGCAACTCCTATTCATTTTCAAGATAGACAAGCAAGCCACGGTCGTTACATACACGTTATCTGATATTAAATGTAATGTATTGTTGTTTTGTGGCGAATAAACTCTTGTTCCGGAAAGCCAAGTCTCGCGGGAATTGTAAAGCTTTTAATTCTTTTCACAGTCTGAATTAAAATGCATCCTGACGCAGCATAAGTAAAGATGTCTTGTTTTACTTTGCATTCCATTTGAAACTATATGTCAATGATGCCAAAAATTTATATAATGTCTTTTCTTTTAGATGCCTTTTAAAATTGAGACAAGTATCTATTTCTAAGACGCCTAGAATTCCTATCTCATATTATCATACTTCTCATATTATCATACTTCTCATATTATCATACTTCTCATATTATCATACTTCTCATATTATCATACTTCTCATATTATCATACTTCTCATATTTTCATACTTCTCATATTATCATACTTCTCATATTATCATACTTCTCATATTATCATACTTCTCATATTATTATACTTCTCATATTATCATACTTCTCATATTATCATACTTCTCATATTATCATACTTCTCATATTATCATTATTCTCCCAAGTTGAAATGGTTGCATAATAGTTTTCTGATAAGTGTTTACACAGGACCAGTATAGGCGCGGAAAGCTGTAAATGTTGTGTTTGTTTTATTTGTGTGCGCTTACTCGGCCACTGCCAGGAATATGTAAACAAGGCTGCCCGCCCTACCGACAGCCACGCCCTCTTTGTCGAGCCCTAGACAGGAGGGATGGATGGTGATGCAGGGTGTCACAGCCGCATCGATGGCAAGGGTGTCCAGTAGTTCTCGCAAAGCAAAACTCGAATAAGATTATCACGAGTCATGCTAGAAAAAAATTATAATCAAGTAAAAAAGATAAAAAAATCCTCGCTAAATCCTATCAGTGCAGACAAAAATAGTGTTGTTATGTGTGGGAGTGAGCTTTAAAGTTATATTCTCACTCATTTCGTTTGATCGTAACTTTACCCACTTTCCTCTCATCTGATGTTAAAGCGAATATTTCATTTACAATAGGCACGTCAGCCTGATTAGCCCTCCAGCGTGTTTCGCGTCACCACAGTTTGAAATACACTGGTTGGCCGAGCATCACTGTCTTCACTGTATTGATGGTGCAGACCCAGGACCTGGAGGCCGTGTGTCTGGTAACTGATAATCACGTGAAAGCTGTTCCGTCTTCTACGAAAGTTAATTACGCCTTGGTCTTAATTAACAGAGACGATACAAGGTGAGAATCTTTACAGACAAAGAGTACTGCAGAGTATATTCAGGATCCTGGTGGCGTTGGTGACTGCTGTCCATCTTTACTTAACTAGGTTGGACGATGGCAGGAGCGTCCTTGAGACTCTAGGGGCGTGGGAGGTTGCGAGTCCCCATAACATTTTTCTCAGGGAGGGGAAGGTGCGCCTGTCTGCCTCATGGTTACTGGGTCCTCTGAAGCCCAGCCCTCCTCGGAACCCTCACACGGAATGCAGGACTCCTTCCGGCAACGACTGGTGGGAATCCCTAGTAGTGATAGCCTTGGCGAAGAGGCGCATCTAGAGTCTGTTGACAAACAGATGAAAGTGACCCATGAAGAACATTGACTTTTTTTTGTGGCGGTGTTTGTCCAGCCTCCCCATAGGCTTGTGCAGGCTGGACAACATGTACTGCTATTGTCCTCGTATGCTTTCTATTCAGGAAGATACAAATTTGAAGAGAGACGAATGAAGAAAATGGAGAGTTAGAACACGACAAAGAAGAAAAAGAAGCGTTATAACTCGACGAAAAAGAAAAAGAAGTTGAAAAAGGGGATATTTGAAGACCTATATCAATAGCATAAAGGACGCCTTCACGCCAGATGGGGGAACAAATACCGGAGAATAATGTCCCCCTGTTAACCTGCATCAAGCGAACAATATCGGAAAGGAGATATCTAATGATAGCAAACAGGAACTGACTGAAAAAGAAAATATTGTAGCATGAAAAGTGTGAAAATAATTATTCGATGTGTCACCCGAACCCAAAAACAAAGAAAATGAATTAATTAAACTGAAGCGAGAATATGAAATTATCATTATTATTACTCAGTTCACAATCGCCTATCAGGACTCCCACCTCAAGACCTTCATTATTTCACAAGGTCCCGGATCTCAGCCTCAGAATCCTGCTGCAAGGAGAATGTCTGTCTCACTGATGTACAGAGGCTTCAGGGCATCCTCACGAGGGAACTCAGGCTCCACAGGGAAATGTTTTATTCGCGGAGACAGATCAGCTCAGAACAGAATGTTATTGGGGTGTTGCCTTCCTGTAGCGGCGGCCCATTTGTTTTGTTTGGTATATTTTCTATTATTTTGTTTTATTTTGTCACTGCTGCTTTTGTTACTGTTGCTGCTGCTTCATAATACTTTTCCTTTTGTTCCACATTGGTAACAATGTCCTCTTGGTTTCCTCTTGTTTGGCCTGCTTTTTGTTGAACAGAAGGAATATTTTTAAAATGTTTTTCTGGTAGGGCTGTTGAATTTCGAGACGCAATGTTGATGCAGCCCGAGGTCAAAACAAGACACGACACAACAACATGCATGACCGATATATCAAAACTTTACACCTCTGATAGATCTTCGTCCAAATGTTCAAACGGAATAATTTCCGCGAGAATACGACGAGGCCAATGATTTCGGAGTTTGTCGCGTTTTACATAAGAACATAAGAAAATAAGGAAGCTACAAGAGGCCGCGAGGCCTACACATGGTAGTTCCTGTTTTCTTTTCTTCTAATGACCATCAGCCTTAGTCGGGATATAATGTCAACTTACTGTTAGATTTCGGTTATTATTTGGTCATGTGTTTATTATGTATTAATTTTGTATAATTTCTTGATTAATTAATGCATACTTATTATTGTTACATTTTTTCATCGATTTATTTGTTCATTCTCTTTTATATATGTTTTTTTTAAATATAATTTTATGAAGACATATGCTACAAAGACACCCATGCATGCACACACGCTGCATACATATACAAGGAGACCTGGATCCCAACACGGAACTAACGTCATTAGTCAGGGAGGGATGAGGGGGGGGGAGGATAACACACACACACACACACCCCAAAACACACACACACACAACACACACACACACACCACACACACACACACCACACATTGCCACAACACAAGAAATTTTTTACTAGCTTGAATTCGAGACCAATGTTGATGCAAAACCCGAAAGGTCAAAACACAGACACGACACAACAACAGCATGACCATACTATCACAAACTTACACACACTCTGATAATCTTCGTACCAAATGTTCAAACGAATAATTTCCGCAGAATACACGAGGCCAATGATTTCGGAGTTTGTCGCTTTTAACATAAACATAAGAAATACAGGAACTACACAAGCCGCGAGGCCTACACGTGGTATTCCGTTTTCTTTTCTTCTAATGACACATCAGCTTAGTCGATGATAATGTCAATACTGTTAGATTCGTTATTATTTGGTCATCCGTGTTTGTTATATTACATGTTGTATACATTTCTTGATTAATTATGCATACTTTTATTTTACATTAAATTTTCATCGATTTAAATTGTCATTCTCTTATATATTTTTTTTTTAAATTATTTCATGATAGACTATGCTACAAAGACACCCATGCATGCACACACTCTGCATACATATACAAGTGAGCCTGGATCCACACGGGGATACGTCATTAGATCAGGTGTGGTGTCGAGGGTGGGATAACCACACCACACACAGTGCACATCACCACTTCGCCATTCACACACCCAGCACACACACACCATGTTCAGCAGGCACACACACCACAGACAGACAGTTCACATCACCGGCTAACAGGCCACACACCTTGCTACCATGGCACACACACCATTTTCACGACAGCATGTCCATCACACACGTGTCAGCATCCACACACCACATCACACACACAACACACGGTTTGCTAGCACCATCACAAACCACACAAGCCACACCCTGCAGCATCACAACAACCCTCTACACACACACACCCTTGCACACACCACACACACGTATATCGTGCTGAGCATGTTATTAGCCTGTCTCTTGTAACATTGCTGCCGTGTGTCATGTATAAGTAACTTTTGCATACCTTCTTTTACTTTGCATCACACGGTCTTGTAACAACAGTGTCAATACTACGTGTGTGATGTTTTCATTGTGTTATAATAGAAACCTTGTCGTGCGATATATAACATTTGCCAACAACCTCAATTTGCATTATTTCCATGTCAGGAAAACATAAGAAAATTTGCAATTATTCTTTGTGTCTGTTGAGGTGTCAAGGTCATGGTGTCTGTAGCAGTGTTGCCATCAGCCCGTGTGTGTGTCTGTAGCAGTGTTGCCATCAGCCCGTGTGTGTGTCTGTAGCAGTGTTGCCATCAGCCCGTGTGTGTCTGCTGCAGTGTTGCCATCAGCCCGTGTGTGTGTCTGCTGCAGTGTTGCCATCAGCCCGTGTGTGATGTCTGTACAGTGTTTGCCATCAGCCCGTGTGTGTGTCTGTGCAGTGTTGCCATCAGCCCGTGTGTGTGTCTGTAGCAGTGTTGCCATCAGCCCGTTGTTGTGTCTGTAGCAGTGTTGCCATCAGCCCGTGTGTGTATGTAGCAGTGTTGCCATCAGCCCGTGTGTGTGTCTGTAGCAGTGTTGCCATCAGCCCCTGTGTGTGTCTGTAGCAGTGTTGCCATCAGCCCGTGTGTGTCTGTAGCAGTGTTGCCATCAGCCCGTGTGTGTGTCTGACTGCAGTGTTGCCATCAGCCCGTGTGTGGTCTGTAACAGTGTTGCCATCAGCCCGTGTGTGTGTCTGTAGCAGTGTTGCCATCAGCCCGTGTGTGTTTATGCTGCAGTGTTGCCATCAGCCCGTGTGTGTGTCGTAGCAGTGTTGCCATCAGCCCGTGTGTGTGTCTGCTGCAGTGTTTGCCATCAGCCCGTGTGTGTGTCTGTGCAGTGTTGCCATCAGCCCGTGTGTGTGTATGCTGCAGTGCTGCCATAGCCCGTGTTGTATGTAGCAGTGTTGCCATCAGCCCGTGTGTGTGTCTGTAGCATGTTGCCATCAGCCCGTGTGTGTGTCTGTGCAGTGTTGCCATCAGCCCTTGTGTATGTAGCAAGTCTTGCCATCAGCCCGTGTGTGTGTCTGTAGCAATGTTGCCATCAGCCCGTGGTGTATGTAGCAGTGTTGCCATCAGCCCGTGTGTGTGTTTGTAGCAGTGTTGCCATCAGCCCGTGTGTGTGTACTGTGCAGTGTTGCCATCAGCCCGTGTGTGTCATGTAGCAGTGTTGCCATCAGCCCGTGTGTGTGTCTGCTGCAGTGCTGCCATCAGCCCGTGTGTGTGTCTGTAGCAGTGTTGCCATCAGCCCGTGTTTGTGTCTGTAGCAGTGTTGCCATCAGCCCGTGTGTGTGTCTGTAACAGTGTTGCCATCAGCCCGTGTGTGTGTCTGTAGCAGTGTTTGCCATCAGCCCGTGTGTGTATGCTGCAGTGTTGCCATCAGCCCGTGTGTGTGTCTGCTGCAGTGTTGCCATCAGCCCGTGTGTGTATGCTGCAGTGTTGCCATCAGCCGTGTGTGTGTCAGCTGCAGTGTTGCCATCAGCCCGTGTGTGTGTCTGCTGCAGTGTTGCCATCAGCCCGTTTGTGTCTGTAGCAGTGTTGCCATCAGCCCGTGTGTGTTGCTGCAGTGTTGCCATCAGCCCGTGTGTGTGTCTGTAGCAGTGTTGCCATCAGCCCGTGTGTGTGTCTGTAGCAGTGTTGCCATCAGCCCGTGTGTGTGTCTAGCAGTGTTGCCATAGCCCGTGTGTGTGTCTGCTGCAGTGTTGCCATCAGCCCGTGTGTGTGTCTGTAGCAGTGTTGCCATCAGCCCGTGTGTGTGTCTGTGCAGTGTTTGCCATCAGCCCGTGTGTGTGTCTGCTGCAGTGTTGCCATCAGCCCGTGTGTGTGTAGCAGTGTTGCCATCAGCCCGTGTGTGTGTCTGTAGACAGTGTTGCCATCAGCCCGTGTGTGTGTCTGCTGCAGTGTTGCCATCAGCCCGTGTGTGTGTCTGTAGCATGTTGCCATCAGCCCGTGTGTGTGTCTGTAGCAGTGTTGCCATCAGCCCGTGTGTGTGTCTGTAGCAGTGTTGCCATCAGCCCGTGTGTGTGTCTGCTGCAGTGTTGCCATCAGCCCGTGTGTATGTTAGCAGTGTTGCCATCAGCCCGTGTGTGTGTCTGCTGCAGTGTTGCCATCAGCCCGTGTGTGTGTCTGTAGCAGTGTTGCCATCAGCCCGTGTGTGTGTCTGCTGCAGTGTTGCCATCAGCCCGTGTGTGTGTCTGTACAGTGTTGCCATCAGCCCGTGTGTGTGTCT
>JACEEZ010018915.1:25129-37629 GCA_016584305.1 Chionoecetes opilio | reverse complement strand
TGCTTTCTATTCAGGAAGATACAAATTTGGAAGAGGAGACGATATGAAGAAAAGGGCAGAGTTAGAACACGACAAAGAAGAAAAAGAAGCGATTATAACTCGGACGAAAAAAGAAAAAGAAGTTGAAAAAGGGGATATTGAAGACCTATATCTAATAGCATACAGGCGCCTTCACGCCAGATGGGGGAACAAATACCGGAGAATAATGTCCCTGTGAACCTGCATCAAGCGAAAAATATCGAAAGGAGATATATAATGATTAGCAAACAGGAACTGACTGAAAAAGAAAAATATTGTAGCATGAAAAGTGTGAAAATAATTATGCGATGTGTTACCCGAAACACAAAAACCAAATGAAAATGAATTAATTAAACTGAAGCGAGAATAGAAATTAATCATTTATTATTACTCAGTTCCACAATCGCCTATCAGGACTCCCACTCAAGATTTCATTATTTCACAAGGTCCCGGACTCAGCATCAGGAATCCTGCGCAAGGAGAATGTCTGTCTCACTGTAGTACAGAGGCTCAGTGCTGCCTCACGAGGGAACTCAGGTCCACAGGGAAAATGTTTATTCGGCGGAGGAAAGATCAGCTCAGAACAGAATGTATTGGGGTGTTGCTTCCTGTAGCGGCGGCCCATTTGTTTGTTGCTATTTTCTATTATTTGTTTTATTTTGTCACTGTTGCTTTTTGTTGACTGTTTGCTGGCTATAATACTTTTCCTTTTGTCCACATGGTTAACAATGTCTCTTGGTTTCCTCTTGTTGGCTGCTTTTGTTGAACAGAACGAATATTTTTTAAATGTTTTTCTGGTAGGGCTGTTGAATTTCGAGACGCAATGTTGATGCAGCCCGAGGTCAAAACAAGACACGACACAACAACATGCATGACCGATATAATCAAAACTTTACACTCGATAGATCGTCGTCCAAATGTTCAAACGGAATATTTCCGCGAGGAATACGACGAGGCCAATGATTTCGGAGTTTGTCGCGTTTTACATAGAACAATAAGAAAATAAGGAGCTACAAAGAGGGCCGCGAGGCCTCACGTGGTAGTTACTGTTTTCTTCTTCTAATGACCATCAGCCTTAGTTCGGGATATAAGTCAAACTTATGTTAGATTTCGGTTTATTATTGGTCATGTGTTTATATGATTATTTTGTATAATTTCTTGATTATAATGCATACTTATTATTGTTACATTTTTCATCGATTTATTTGTTCATTCTTTATAGTATGGTTTTTTAAATATAATTTATGAAAGACATATGCTAAAAAAGAACCCATGCATGCACACACGCTGGCATACATATACAAGGAAGGACCCTGGATCCCAAACGGACTAACGTCATGTAGTCCAGGGGTAGGGATGAGGGAGGGGAGGATAACACCACCACACACACACACACACCACAACACACACACACACACACACCCACAACACACACACACACACACACACACACACACACACAGACAGACACACACACCACACACACACACACAAACCACACACAACAAACACACACACACACACACAGACACACCACACACACACACACCACACCACACACACCCACACCACACACACTAAACACACACACACAAAACACAGACAAACCACACAACACACACACAAACCACACACACACACACACACACACACACACACACACACACGTATATACGTGCGAATATATTACTGTCTCTTGTAAACATCTGCGTTGTCATGATGAAGTAAACTTTTAATACCTTCTTTTACTTTGCATCACACGGCTTGTAACAACAGGTCAGAATACATACGTGTGTGATTTATTTCAATTGTTGATTTATAATAGAAACTTTCGGCAGATTAATAACCATTATGGACAACAAACTCAAATTTGAATTATATTCATGTCAACGGAAAAACATAAGAAAATATTGCAAATTATTTTTTTCTGTTGAGGTGTCAAGGTCATGGGTGTCTGTAGCAGTGTTGCCATCAGCCCGTGTGTGTGTCTGTAGCAGTGTTGCCATCAGCCCGTGTGTGTGTCTGTAGCAGTGTTGCCATCAGCCCGTGTGTGTGTCTGCTGCAGTGTTGCATCAGCCGTGGTGTGTGTCTGCTGCAGTGTTGCCATCACACTAACTCAGTAGTTTAAACTAGCTAGTTAACCTAACTAGTTAGGTTAACTAGCTAGTTAGGTTAACTAGTTAGGTTAACCTAACTAGCTAGTTAACCTAACTAGTTAGGTTAACTAACTAGTTAGGTTAACTAACTAGTTAGGTTAACTAACTAGTTAGGTTAACTAACTAGTTAGGTTAACTAACTAGTTAGGTTAACTAGCTAGTTAACCTAACTAGTTAGGTTAACTAAGTAGTTAGGTTAACCTAACAAGTTAGGTTAACTAGCTAGTTAACCTAACTAGTTAGGTTAACTAACTAGTTAGGTTAACTAGTTAGGTTAACCTAACTAGCTAGGTTAACTAGTTAGTTAGGTTAACTAGTTAGGTTAACCTAACTAGCTAGTTAACCTAACTAGTTAGGTTAACTAACTAGTTAGGTTAACTAACTAGTTAGGTTAACTAACTAGTTAGGTTAACTAGCTAGTTAACCTAACTAGTTAGGTTAAGTAAGTAGTTAGGTTAACCTAACTAGTTAGGTTAACAAGCTAGTTAACCTAACTAGTTAGGTTAACTAACTAGTAGGTTGACACAACTAGTTAGGTTAACTAGTTAGGTTAACCTAAATAGCTAAGGTTAACTAGTTAGTAGGTTAACTAGGTTAGGGTTAACCTAACTAGCTAGTTAAACCTAACTAGTTAGGTTTAAAACTAACTAGTTGGTTAACTAAACTAGTTAGTTAACAACTAGTTAGGTTAACTAACTAGTTAGGTTAACTACTAGTTAGGGTACTAACTAGTTGTTAACTACTAGTTAGGTAATAGGTAGTTAACCTAACTAGTTAGGTTAAACTATATAGTTAGGTTAACCTAACAAGTTAGGGTTAACTAGCTAGTTAACCTAACTAGTTAAGTTAATAACTAGTTAGGTTAAACTAACTAGTTGGTTAACTAGGTAGGTTTAAACCTTAACTAGAGGTAACTAGGGTAGTTAGGTTAACTAGTTAGGTTAACCTAACTAGCTAGTTAACCTAACTAGTTAGGTTAACTAACTAGTTAGGTTAACGAACTAATTAGGTTAACCTAACTAGTTAGGTTAACTAGCTAGTTAACCTAACTAGTTAGGTTAAGTAAGTAGTTAGGTTAACCTAACTAGAGTGGTTAACTAGCTAGTTAACCTAACTAGTTAGGTTAACTAACTAGATAGGTTAACTAACTAGTTAGTTTAACTAGTTAGGTTAACCTAACTAGCTAGGTTAACTAGTTAGTTAGGTTAACCTGTTAGGTTAACCTAACTAGCTAGTTAACCTAAAATAAGTTAGGTTACCTACAACTAGTTAGGTTACACTAAAAGTTAGGTAATAACTAGTTAGGTTAACTAACTAGTGAGGTTAACTAACTAGTAGGTTAACTAATAGTTATGTTAACTAACTAGTTAGGTTAATTACTAGTTTAACCAACTGAGTTAGGTTAACTAAGTAGTTAGGTTAAACCTAAAAGTTAGGTTAACTAGCTAGTTAACCTACGAGTTAGGTTAACGAAATAGTTAGGTTAACTAACTAGTTAGTAGGTTAACTAGTTAGGTGTTAACCTCAACTAGCTAGGTTAAATAAGTTAGGTAGGTAACTAGTTAGAGTAACCTAACTAGCTAGTTACCTAAATAGTTAGGTTAACTAACTAGTTAGGTTAACTAACTAGTTCAGGTTAAATAAACTAGTTAGGTTAACTAACTAGTTAGGTTTAACTAGCTAGTTAACCCAATAGTTAGGTTTAAGTAAGTGTTAGGTTAACCTAACTAGTTAGGTGAATAGCTAGTTAACCTAACTAGTTAGGTTAACTAATAGTTAGGTTAACTAATAGTTTAGGTTAACCTAACTAGTTAGGTTAACTAGCAGTTAACCTAACCTAGTTAGGTAACCTAACTACTTACTTCAAACTATACTAGGACCTAGGTGTAACGAGCTAGTTAACCTAACTAGTTAGGTTACTAAAACTAGTTAGGCTTAACTAACATATGTAGGTTAAACTATACTAGTTAGGTTAACTAGCTAGTAACCTAACTAGCTACTAGGTTTAAACTAACTAGTTAGGTTAACTAATAGTTTAGGTTAACTAACTAGTTAGAATTAACTAGATAAGGTTTTACCTAACTAGTAGGTAACAGGTTAGTTAGGTTAAATAGTTAGGTTAATCCTAACCTAAGCTAGTTAACCTAACTAGTTAGGTTAACTAAACTAGTCGGTTAACTAAACTAGTTAGGTTAACGAGCTAGGTGTTAACCTAAATAGTAGGTTAAGTAAGTAGTTAGGTT
This sequence comes from Chionoecetes opilio, assembly GCA_016584305.1. Taxonomy (NCBI): domain Eukaryota; kingdom Metazoa; phylum Arthropoda; class Malacostraca; order Decapoda; family Majidae; genus Chionoecetes; species Chionoecetes opilio. The sequence goes on along the minus strand of JACEEZ010018915.1, from coordinate 33,212 downwards.
AACCTAACTAGTTAGGTTAACTAGCAGTTAACCTAATAGTTCAGGTTTAACTAACTCGTTAGGTAAACAATAGTTAGGTTAACTAACTAGTTAGGTTAACTAACTAGTGAGGTTAACTACTAGTTAGGTTAACTAGCATAGTTAACCTAAATAGTTAGGTAAGTAAGTAGTTAGGTTAACCAACTAGTTAGGTTAAACTAGTAGTTAAACCAAATAGTTAGGTTAATAACTAGGTAGGTTAACTAAATAGTTAGGGTAACCTAACTAGTTTAGGTTAACTAGCTAAGTTAACCTAACTAGCTAGGTTTAACTAATAGTTAGGTTAAACGAACTAGTTATGTTAAACTAACTAGTTAGGTTAACTAGCTATAACCTAACTAGTTAGGTTTAACTAGTTAGTAGGTTGTATACATAGTTAGGTTAACCTAACTAGCTAGTTAAAACCTAAACTAGTTAGGTAAACTACACTAGTTAGTGTAACTAACTAGTAGGGTTTAACTAGCTCAGTTAACCTAAACTAGGGAGGTTAAAATAATTCTGTTAGGGAACTAACTAGTTAGGTTAACTAGCTAGTTAACCTAACTAGTTAGGTTAACTAAGTTGTTAGGTTAACCTAACTAGTTAGGTTAACTAGCTAGTTAACCTAACTAGTTAGGTTAACCTAACTAGCTAGTTAACCTAACTAGTTAGGTTAACTAGCTAGTTAGGTTAGGTTAGGTTAGGTTAGGTTAGGTTAGGTTAGGTTAGGTTAGGTTAGGTTAGGTTAGGTTAGAAGGTTTTAGGTTAGGTTAGGTTAGGTTAGGTTAGGTTAGGTTAGTAGGTTAAGGTTAGGTTAGGTTAGGTTTTACGGTTAGGTAGAAGGTTAGGTTAGGTTAGGTTTAGGTTAGGTTAGGGTTTATAGCGTTAAGGTTGCAGGTTAGGTTAGGTTAGGTTAGGTTAGGTTCGGTTAGGTTTTAGGTCTTAAGAGTTAAAATAGTCCTAGTTAGGTTAATATGTTAGGTTAACTAACTAGCTAGGTTAACTAGTTAGTTAGGTTAACTAGTTAGGTTAACCTAATAGATAGTGAACTAATTATGTTAGTGTTAACTAAATAGATAGGTTAACTAAACTATTAGGTTAACTCCTAACTAGTTAGGTTAACTAGCAGTTAAACCTAAACTAAGTTAGGTTAAACTAACTAGTTACGGTTAACACTCAAACTAGTTAGCGTTAACTAACTAGTCTAGTGTTAAACTAGCTAGTTAACCTAACTAGTTAGGTTAACTAACTAGTTCGGTTAACTAACTAGTAGGTTAACTAGTTAGGTTAACATAACTAAGCTAGGTTAACGAGTTAGTTAGGTTAACTAGTTTAGGTTAAACCTAACTTAGCTAGTTAAACCTAACTCGGTTTAGGTAACTAACTGTAGGTTAACGAACTAGTTAGGTTAACCTAACTAGCTAGGAATCTAGTTAGTTAGGTTAAACTATTAGTTTAACCTAACTAGCTAGTTAACCTAACTAGTTTAGTAAATAACTATGTTTAGGTTAACTAACTAGTTAGGTTAACAACTAGTTAGGTTAACTATTAGTAGTTTAAAACTAGTGAGGTTAAACATATACTAGTTAGGTTAAACTAACTAGTTAGGTAACTTAGCTAGTTAAATAAACAAGTTAGGTTAAACTAACTAGTGAGGTGAACTAACTAGTTAGGTAACTAACTAGTTAGGTTAACTGTTAGTTAACTAACTAATTAGGTTAACCTAAAACTAGTTAGGTTAACTAGATATGTTAACCTAACTAGTAGTTAAAGCTAACTAGTTAGTTTATTTTACCCTTAAAAACGCTCAGTTCCCCTCACTTTCCTTAAACCACCCATTTCCCTCCCTTTTCTAGTCATTTCCTCATTTTCTCCAAAAAAAAAGGGTTAAAATCCTAGCTTTCCCCTCACTTCCCCTCTTGTCCCGCATATTACCCCTTAAAACCCATTAATTTCCCCTCATTTTCCCCCTTAAAACTCTCCTTTCACCCTCGTTTCCCCGTAAAACCGATGCATTTCCCCTCAAACTTGTCCTAAAACCACCCATTTCCCCTCACTTTTCATGTCATTTTCCCCTCATTTCTCCAAAACAACAAAAAAGCCTTAAAAATCCCTAGTTTCCCCTTCTACTTTCCCCTCAATTATCCTAATTTTCCCTCCATTTACCCCTTAAAACTCATAATTTCCCTCCATTTTCCCCTTTAAAACTCTTATTTTCCCCTCGTTTCCCTTAAAACCGATCATCTTCCCCTCACGTTCCTAGATCACCCATTCCCTCATCTTTTCTGTCATTTCCCCTTCAAAAAAAAACAAAAAGGGTTTAAAATCCCTAGTTTCCCTCACTTTCTCTTTCACTCCTATAACCCCTTTTAAAAACGTATAAATTCCCCTCATTTTCCCCCTTAAACTCTAATTTCTCTCGTTCCCCCAGCCTTGTCTCACTTAAAACAAGCTCATGTTCCCCTCACTTTCCCCTCTCAAAAAACACCATTTCCATTCCATTTTTCGTGTATGTCCCTCATATTCTCACAAAACAAAACAAAAATGCCGGATATCCCAGTTCCCCTCACTTTCCCTCATGTATACATAATTTCCCCTCATTTTCCCCCCTTTAAAACTCATTAATTTCCCTCTTTTTCCCCATTTATAACTCTAATTTACCCTCGTTTACCTGTGAAACCGTTCATTTCCTCTCACTTTACCTAAACACCATTCCACTACTTTATGTCAGTTCCCTCATTTCTCCAAAAAAAAATTCCTAAAATCCCTAGGTCCACTCACTTTCCCTCATTTCCCTCTTCATATTACCCCTAAAAACCCATAATTTCCCCATTTTCCCCCTTAAACCTCAATTTCACTCGTTTCCCCTCTTTTTCCTTTTAAAAACCGTTAATTTCCCCTCACTTTACTTAAACCACCATAATACCCCCTCACTTTCCTATAATTTTCCCCTCATTTCTCCCAAACAAAAAATTGCCTTAAAATCCCTAGTTTTCCCCTCACTTTCCCCTTTCAATTACCCTACATTTTCCCCTCATTTTACCCTTAAAACCGCTCATTTCCCCTCACTTTCCCTAAAACCACCCCATTGCCCATCACTTTTTTCTTCCATTTTCCCAAGAAAAAAAAAAGCCTCAAAATCCCTAGTTTCCCGTCACTTTCCCCTCATCCCCTCATATTTCCCCTGAACAACCAATAATTTCCCCTCCTGTTTCACCACCTTAAACTCCTAATTTCCCCTCTTTCCCCTCCTTCTCCCCTTTAAAAACCGCTTCATTTCCCCTCACTTCCGTTTAAACCACCATATTCCCCTCACTTTCCGTAGAATTTTCACTCATTTCTCCAAAAACAAAAAAATTGCTCTTAAAATCCTAGTTTCCCTCACTTTCCCCTCAGTTACCCCTAATTTTCCCTCATTTTAACCCCTTAAAACGCTCTCACTTCCCCTGTCTCACTTCCCTAAATCATCCATTTTCTCCCTCCACGTCTTCTGTAAAAATTTCACACTACATTCTCCCACAAAAAAAAAAAAAATGCCCTAAAATCCATAGTTTCCTACCTTTCCCCATTCTCTATCCCTAAATTTCACCCTCATTTTCCCCTTGAAAAACCCATAATTTCCCACTTCTTTTTCCCTTTAAAACACTCTAATTTCCCCTCGTTCCCCTTAAACCGCTCATTTTCCCCTTCACTTTTCCCTAAACCACCCATTTCCCTATCACTTTTCTGTCAATTCCCCTCATTTCTCCACAAAAATTGCCCCTTAAAATCCCTAGTTTCCCACACTTTCCCCTTCGTTTATCCGTAATTTCCCTCATTGTTTCCCCCTTAAAAGCTCCATTAAATTTCCCTCGTTTTTCCTTTTTTAAAAACTCGAATTTCCATCGTTTCCCCTTTTTAAAAAAAAACCGCTCATTTCCCCTCCACTTTCTCTAAACCACACATTTCCCCTCAATATTTCCTGTCCATTTCCCCTCATTTCTCCACAAAAAAAAAGCCTTAAAATCCCTAGTTTCCCTCACTCTCCATCATTGATTTCTAATTCCCTCATTTTCCCCTTAAAACTCATAATTTCCCTCATTTTCCCCTATTAAAACTGATTAATTGTCCCTCGGTCCCTTAAAAAACGCTCATTTCCCACTCACTTTTTGTCATTTTCCCCTCATTTATCCAAAAAAAATGCTTAAATCCCTATAGTTTACCCTCACTTCCCTCGTTATATCTAATTTACCCTCATTTTTACTCCTGTAAAACCCATAATCACTCTTTCCCCTTTTAAAACTAAATTTCCCCTCGTTTCCCCTTTAAAACCGCTCATTTCCCCTCACTTCCCTAACACCACTTTTCCCCTCACTTTTCTGCAATTTCCCCCCCTCATTTCTCCAAAAAAAATGCTTTAAATTTAAAATCCCTAGTTCCCCTCACTTCCCCGTTTTATCCCTAATTTCCCCTCATTTCCTCCTTAACAACCCATAATTCCCCTCTTTTTTACCTTTAAAACTCTAATTTCACTCGTTCCCTTAAAACCGCTCATTTCCCCTCACTTTCCATAAAACCACCCATTTCCCCTACTTTTCTGTCAATTTCCGCATTTCTCAAAAAAGAAAAAAGCCTTTAAAAATCCTAGTTCCCCTTACTTTCCCTTCATTCCACTCATATTTACCCACTAAAAAACCAAATAATTCCCCTCACTTCCTGAACCACCCATTTTCCCCTCAACTTGTACGTCATTTCCCTCAAAACCGCTAATTTCCCCTCACTTTCCTTAAACCACCCATTTCCCCACACTTTTCTGCATTTTCCCATTAAAACCCCTCATTTCCCCTTACACTTTCCGTAACACCCCATTTCCCCTCAACCTTTCCTGTCATTTTCCCTTAAAAACCCCTCATTTCCCCTCACTTCCTTAAACAACCCATTTTCCCCACTTTTCTTGTCATTCCCATTTAAAAACCGCTAATTTCCATCACTTTCCGATAAGAACACCATTTGCCCCTCCACTTTCTGTCATTCTCCCATCATTTCCTCCTCAAAACCGGTATTTCCCTATCACTTTCCTTAAACCAACCCATTTAACCTCACTTTTACTGTCATTTTCCCCTTTTGAAAAACCCTATTCCCTCACGTTCCTTGAAACCACCCATGTCCTCACTTTCCCTTCATTTCCCCTCAAAACGTAATATTCCCCTCACTTTCCTTAAACCACCCATTCCCCTCACTTTACTGTCATTGTCCCCTTAAAACCCCTCATTTCCCTCACTTTCCTGTAAAAACCATTTCCCCTCAAGTTCCTGTCATTTCCCATCATTTCCCCTTAAAACCGCCATTTCCCCATCACTTTCCTTAAAACCACCCATTTCCCTACACTTTACTGTTCTATGTCCCCTCAAATACCCGCTAATTTCCCGTTACTTTCCTAAACACCCATGTTCTCCTCACTTTCCTGTCATTTTCCCTTAACAACCCATCATTCACCCACACGCCATAAAACCACCCATTTTGCCCCTCACTTTCCTGTCAGTTGCCCCTCATTTCCCTTAAAACCGCTAATTCCTCCTCACTTCCTTGAATGAAACCACCCATTTCCCCTCACTTTCCTATCATTTCCAGCTTTCCCCCTTAAAAACCCATAATTTCCCCCAATTCCCGCCTTTAAAAACTAAAATTTCCCCTCGTTTCCCCCTAATAAAAAAAAAAAAACAGCAAATGTCCCCTCACTTTCCTTAAACACCCATTTCCCCTCACTTCCTGTAATTTCCCGACATTTCCCTTAAAACGCTAATTCCCCTCCACTTTCATTAAAACACTCATGTCCCCTCACGGTACTGTTCATTTCCCCTCTTTCCCCCTTAAAACCCATCATTCCCCTTCAATGTCCCGCCCTTAAAACTCAAATTTCCCTCGTTTCCCCCTAACAACAGCAAAATTTCCTCCGTCACTTTACTTTAAAAACACGCATTTTCAGGTCATTTTCCCCTAATTTGTCCAAAAACAAAAATTGCTTAAAATCCTAATTTCCCCTCACTGTCCACCTCATTTACCTATTTTTTATCCATATTTCCCCCTCAGATCCCTTCATTTTCCCCATATTTACCCTAATTCCCTTAATTTCCCCTCATTTTCCCACTTAAGTTCCCTTAAAAAACCCTTTATATTCCCTCCCATTATTTTCCCCTCACTCCCCCCTTATTCCTCAGATTTCCCTTAGAACCTCATTTTTTATAATTTCACCTCATTTCCCCCTAATTCTTCCTTCACCTTTCCCCCTTAAATCCTATCATTTTCCCTCATTTATTCAATTATTTTCACCTCATTGCCACTAAACACTCATTTCCCTCATTTTTCCACTAATATCCCTCATTTTCACCTTTTCCCCAACAAAATATTTGCCTTTAATCCCTAGTTTCCCCTAATTGTCCCCTTATTTAATTTCCCCATTTATTTTATCACATTAATTAAATTTTTGTTAGTTATTTTTTAAAGGGGGGGGGGGGGGCTTATAGTTAGATTACGGTTTGGAATCGTTATTATAAAGGTTCGATTAAGTTCCAATTGGTGTGTCTACACTCCTATTGGTAAAACACAAAATATCTAGACGTTGTGAAAAGCGAACAGGCGTCAGCGCAGAGTTTTTAAGCAACTTTTAAAGACTGCTCTGCTGAATGGCGGAGGAGGAGGCAGGAGGGAGGAGGAGAGGAGGAGGAGGAGGAGGAGGAGGGGATGGAGATGGAGGAGGAGGAGTATGGAGGAGGAGGAGATGGCGGCGGAGGGATGATGGAGGCGGAAGGAGGAGGTAGGAGGAGGAGGAGGAGGAGGAGGAGATTGAGGAGGAGGAGGAGATGGAGGAGGAGGAGATGGAGGAGGCAGGAGATGGATAGGAGGAGGAGATGGAGGAGGAGGAGATGGAGGAGGAGGAGGATGGAGGAGGAGGAGATGGAGGAGGGAGGCGATGGAGGAGGAGGGGAGGAGGAGGAGGAGATGGAGGAGGAGGGGATGGGGAGGAGGAGATGGAGGAGGACGGAGATGGAGGAGGGAGGAGGAGGAGAGAGGAGGGAGGAGGAGAGGTAGGAGGAGATGGAGGAGGAGGAGGAGGAGGAGGAGGAGGAGGAGGAGGAGGAGGAGGAGGAGGAGGGAGGAGGAGGAGGAGGAGGAGGAGGAGAGGAGGAGGAGAACAATCTTTTGCCCTTAGAAAAAATACATTTATTTTTATTAATAATTTATTTTTTAATGAATTGACATTAAATGAATTAATTAAAAGTCTAGAGTTTGTGAAAAGCGAAACAGGCGTGGAGGCCGACCTTTTGTACAGGGTGGGTGCAGACAGACACCCGGTGTAACAGATGTTAGCCGGTAATAGCAGCACTAAATAACTAGCAAGCAGCAGCAGAGCACTTAAACAACTAGCAGGCCAGCAGCAGCAGCCTAACTAAATAGCAGCAGCAGCAGCAGCAACAGGGCTGGCTCATCGTATCACCTCCCTAATCATCATCATCTCGTCCCACTGCCATGTGCAGTCTGGTCCCACTGCCAAGCACAAGAGGAGAGACGGACAAGTTTTTGGGGGGGGGGGGGGGTGGGGGGGGGGGGTGAGTTAAAGCGCGGGAACACCAAAGGACACAAAAAAATTGGTGGACGTAGGTCCTGGGCGACCAGGTTCAAGATTCAAAAAATAGTCCTTCATTTGCCGCTACAGGCTTTCAAAAAGGCATGGGGAAGGTTTATTTCACGTGACCAATACCTATTACCGCCTCCTCACACCTCAAACAAACCGGAAAACACCTTCAGAACCACCCTATAACTCCAACCAGCCACCGAACATTGAAATCATGGCAAAAAAACACCCTTACCTTCACCCTTATTTCAGGCTCCCAGAGGCTTATTTCACGTTAGGACGGCATGAAAAACACGTCCAAATACCTATCACCGCCTCCTCACACCTCAAACAAACCGGAAAACACCTTCATAACCACCCTATAACTCCAACCAGCCACCGAACATTGAAATCATGGCAAAAAAACACCCTTACCTTCACCCTTATCTCAGGCTCCCAGACGCGGCTGGCACG
>JACEEZ010018915.1:0-19391 GCA_016584305.1 Chionoecetes opilio | reverse complement strand
CTCTCTCTCTTCCTTTCTTTTCATTACTATCTCCTCTCTTCATCTCCTCATTCACGTGTTCTAATACTACTATGATGGTATATAGTAGGTTTGTATAACATCTAGCCAGTATTGATATTATCGTGAACTATTTCATCGTGTGGGGATGAAGAGGAGAGGAGATAAGATAGAATAGTAATGAAACGAACCGAAGGAGAAATTCTCCTCCTCCTTCTCTCTCTTCCTTTCCCTTCTCTCTCTCTCTCTCTCTCCTTTCTCTCTGGAGAGGATGTGGTGCGGTAAAATCTTTCCTTATCACCTATTCCCTTATCTCTTTTCTTTCCTAATTAATACAATTCTCTCTCTCTCTCTTCGTCTCTCTCTCTCTCTCCTCTTCTCTCTCTCTCTCTCTCTCTCTCTCTCTCTCCTCTCTCTCTCTCTCCTCTCTCTCTCTCCTTAATCTCTCCTTTATCTCCTTTTTTTTTCTCCTTTCTCTACTTTATCTCTCCTTTTTTTTTTTTCTCTCTCTCTCTCTCTCTCTCTCCTCTCTCCTTTCTTTCTTTTTCATCTATTTCTTCTCCCTTCTCTTCCTTCTCCCTCTTCATCCTCCGCACGATGAAAATATTCACGATAATATCACATACTGGCTATGATGTGTGTGTGTGTGTGTGTATGTAGATTATTGTAGACACACATATATATAGCCTACATATATACACATCATAGCCAGTATGTGATATTATCGTGAATATTTTCATCGTGTGGAGGATGAAGAGGGAGAAGGAAGAGGAGGAGGGAGAAGAAATAGTAGATGATGAGAGAGAGAGAGAGAGAGAGAGAGAGAGAGAGAGAGAGAGACCGACCGTGTTCCTTCCCGCTAAAATATCTGGTCAGTCTGCTGGTAAGCCGCTACTAGACACAGGGAGCACTCGTAGGTTACCAGGATATTTACAATATCGTAAGTGTTTGCTGAATAGGGTCTTAGGCCTATAGCTGGCGGGTGGCGTCGGTAGGGTGTAGCTAGGCGGGTGGCGCGGGTCGTGGCGTTGGTACGTTGGCGCGAGGTGTAGGCTGGTGTCGGCCCATGCGGTGGCTTGAGCTGGCGGGGTAGGTTGTGGTTAGCTAGCGAACGGCGGTCGTGGCTCTGTGGGGGCGGGAAGCTGGTGACGGCTGGCTGGCGTCTTTTTTTCAGTTTTTCCTCTTCAGTTTTCTTCTGTTTTTCAGTCTTCGGAGTTATTATACGTGGATTCAGATCCTTTTCGCTAGACACCACTGTTAGTGCGGGTTTTGCTATGCACCGGTAGTCATGCACTCTGGTCATGCATGGGTTGGAATAATCAGTCGGTTATCTTTCTTGGTTTTAATAAAGGATAACAACTGTAACTTTCATTCACTTGTAGTGTTCAGGAACTCTCTTTTTCTCTCGTGTTCACTCGCGTGTAGAATGTTCAACCTCTCACTGTCTCTCTCGCGTTCACTCGTAATGTTGGTCGTTGCCCACGGGTCGCGTGTGGGACTATACGCACTCAGTCACGTGTGTGTCTTACGGGGACCAAAAGTTATCTGCCTCAAGAATGAGACTTTTTTCACATCTTACCTATAACCATGACGTCACGTCGCGTCACGTTTTCGGGGACCTATTAGAGACAAGACATACAGTGTTCTCCCTTTTTCTTCAGCCAATCATGAAAGCCAAAGAACTGCTGAAACTACATTTTTGTAATCTAAACCTGAATCTTTTGTGATGACAAGCAGGAAGAATTATCGGTTTTACAAGAATTGTGGCGTACATTTTCTCGCTCTCTCTCTCGGTAATAAATCAATCTAGCTAACTTATTTCTATCCTTATTCAGACTAAAACACCTATTACAGGGCTCGGCAGGCTACCGCTTGTCGTCCCGACAAGACTTCTGTTTTCACTAGTTGCTAGCAATACATGATGAAATATTTCTATCTTAATTCATAATTCATGCAGTTATTGTTCTATCATATTATACCATCTAAGTAATTCATTATGTTACGTTGCTTGACAAAACCTATTACAGGGTTCGGATCATGAAGAACATATTTGTGTGATGATGCATCTTGATGTGTAGCGGCTTCTTGTACATAAAGAACATTTCTAGGAATCCAATAAGTAATGATAATTAGTAGTACAATTAACAGGATGTACCAATTTGACTGTTAAACTATTCTTTTCTACCAGTATTCTGTCCTTGATTTCTGTCAGGGTGTCTCAATTGTAGATAATCTTTTCTATTTCCAAGTGGATTCACACAGATTGGTTAACAACAATCAAAATGTCTACCTTCCTAGCTAAGACTCTGGGCCGCACAGGGTCCCAGGCCGGTGTTAGGCATCCTAACAAAGGGTCCCAGGCCGGTGTTAGGCATCCTAACAAAATTCATGTCAACAACCTCAGGTTTTCTGTAAAAGGAGTTGCAATCTACACCTAGTTCCAATAACAAATCATTTACATATGCTTCAAATTCGTCTTGTAAGAGAATTTCTGTTACGTTACAAACTAACATAACTTGGTTGGAATCCTTTTCACTAAATTCCTTGCAATAGCTGCGCAATTTCTTTCTGTACTCATGTGTTTTATTTTGTGTCATTTAACATGTCTACATTACTATTTGGTGTACTTATGTTTGTTTCTTCTCTTGAATTTTCAAGTGACCTTTCTACGTCGTGATGTGGTGTGTCTATCTGTGTTTCTCTAGTCATATTTGTTTTCTTAAGGTGATCTGCATGTTTGATTATTTCCTCTCCCGAGTCTAGAGATTGAATCTTGAACTTGTTTCCACCTGCACTTGCAATTATTATAAGGACCTTTAAACTTGGGTGATAACTTATTACTGTGGGCGATAGGTACATGGAGTTTTGCCATTACTAAATCTCCATGTCGTAACTTTACATCGCATTATGTTGTTGTTTCTGCATTTCCTCTGAGTATTCTTTCATGTGGCTTCTTACTCTCTGGTGAATGACTTGAAATTTGTGTAATCTATTTGCCACGTAATCATCCTGATTATACACAGGCTTGGGTTCTGCATCTAAAAGTCATATGGGAGAACTTTATTCTCCAAACAATAATGTAATGTGACATTTCTCCAGTGGCTGAGTTTATCTGGGAATTCAGTGCACATTTGACATGTGGGATCCACGTATCCCATGCCATGCTGTACGGATCAATTAGACTCCTCAAACAAGTTATTACTTTGCGGTTGAGTCTTTCTACTACTCCATTACTCTGAGGTCTATAGGCTTGTACATTTATTTTCTTGATGTTAAATAGTTGACATAGTCCTTCTAGTATCTGATTGTTGAACTCTGTACCATTGTCTGACACAATTACCTTTGGTGTCGTGAAGTTGCAAATTATTTGTTCGAATATTATTGATGCGACCGTTTCAGCCTTTTATTTTTCATGGGCTGTAAGATGCAATATCGGGAAAAATAGTCGATGGCGACTAGCAAGTATTGTATCCATTTTCTGACAGTGGAAGCTCGAGTGTATCGATGTGAACTCTTTCCCATGGTTTCTGGGGTATAGGGTACGTTAGCATTGGTGCGGGGAACGCGTGTTACCTTCACTTCGGCGCAAATCGTGCAGTTATCTACGTGGGAATATAGTGTCTTTTCTCATGCCTGCCAGAAGTACTTTAGTTGTGCTTGCTTGTAAGTCTTATCTTTTCCGGGGTGTCCGCTGTGGGCACTGTTATGGAGCATCTTTAATACTTCCGGGACTAGTGTCCGAGGGATTACTAATTGTTTCACCATACCTCGTGTTACGTCTTTGCATACTATTTCTGCGTTTCTGTATAATAATTCATTGCATATTTCGAAATTGTTTATCTTGTATTTAGCGGGTAGTTGTGGTTCTTGACTACCTGTCGGGTCTGTTAGGTGCGTTACTGATGTGCTCCACATGGCATCCTTTTCCAGTTCTGTGCTGACTAGATCTGTATCTAGTGTGATTAATTCTTCAATACTACATATTGAGGTCATTACCTCTGTTTCTGGGCTAATGTTCCTTGAGAGTGCATCTGCGGCTACGTTTTCTCTTCCTGGTATGTATTCAAAACTGACTTCGTAATTCTGTAACGTCGTGAACCATCTGGCGAGTCTGCCTCTGAGGTTTTTATGCTTAAACAGGTTCTGTATTGCTGTGTGATCAGTCCACACTCTTATCTTGTAACCTAGCAATGTGACTCTAAATTTTTCTAGACAGTATATTACTGCTAGAGTCTCACGCTCTGTGATGCTGTAATTCTTTTCTGCGGTTGTGCATAGTCTAGATGCACAAGCTATCGGTTGGAACGTTCCTTTTCTTTCCTGCATTAATATTCCTCCTAGCCCTATATCTGAGGCGTCGGTGCATAGGATAAATTCTTTCGTGTAATCTGGGAAGATTAGTACTGGTGAATTGGTTAGTTTTGATTTGAACGTTTCAAATGCTTGCTCTTGAGCGTGTCCCCAAGTAAAAGTCTGATTCTTTTTCAATAGTGTGTTAGGGGTGTGCTATATCAGCGTATCCCTTTATAAAGATTCTATAGTAACCTGTTAGACCAAGGAAACTTCTTACTTTCTCAACTGTGGTTGGCACTGGGAAATTTCTTACGGCGTCGAGTTTTGACTGTACTGTTCTTAATCCATGTTTATCTATTTGGTGTCCTAGGTAAATAACTTTGTCTTGTAGGAAAGTACATTTCTCTATTTTCACTTTCAATCCGGCTGATGCTAGCCTAGAGAAAACCAAGTCTAGTTTCTTAAATGTCCTCTGCTGTCTGTGATACTATGAGTATGTGGTCTAGGAATACACTTGCTGTGTTTCCTATCAGCCCTTGCAATACTGTGTTCATCAGTCTCATGTACGTTAATGGACTGTTTGATAAACCAAATGGCATGCGTTTAAATCTGTAGTGTCCAGTCGGTGTGGAAAAAGCTGTCAGGTCTTTAGATTCATCTTGCATTTCTATCTGCCAGAAGGCTGACTTTATGTCTATTGTGCTGAATAGTTTATTTTCTGTTCCTAGACTGCGAAGAATGTCAGAGATTACTGGTAACGGTAGACGATCTGGGATAGTGCGTTTGTTTAACTCCCTGTAGTCGATGACTGGGCGTACTGAGCCGTCTGACTTTGGTACTAGTACTGAGCCGTCTGACTTTGGTACTAGTACTGAGCCGTCTGACTTTGGTACTAGTACTGAGCCGTCTGACTTTGGTACTAGTACTGAGCCGTCTGACTTTGGTACTAGTACTGAGCCGTCTGACTTTGGTACTAGGATAAGAGGAAAGTTCCACTCACTATCGCTAGGTTCAATCACATCTTCAAGGATTCAAGGGGCAAGGATTCAAGGATTCAAGGGGCAAGGATTTGATGTTTTCCAGAACGGCCCGTGGCTGTGCCCGGGTGATAAAAGGCATCGTGTGACGGGGCCTTGACATGAGGTGTCCTCTCATACTTCCAGCATCTTTTTTCCCCTAAAGATATCCTTCTTCTCATTCCTCTCTCATCCTTCCTCTCCAGGTGTCCAAACCATTTCAGAGTGCTGCGTGTCACCATTTCCACCACTCACCATTCACTCCCTCTTTCTTACTGGTCATACCACACCTTTCATATACATTCTCATACTCTCACCATCCATTCGGCTCACACTACATCCCACCTCTAGGTAACTCATTTCCACTGCTTGAATCTTAGATCTCTGGCATTGATTGCATGTCCAAGACACACTTGATGTCACTGTCAGGACTATTAGGCTCTCTAGTGCCTTCTGTATTTGATTTCTCACTGCCCTTTCTTTCATTGTGTGATCCAAAGATCCCACTACTTTTCTTCCTTGTAGGGGCCTCTCTATCTCTCCTTCCGTGCTCCCATACAATACTGGCACCAGATAGAGCCAAGCTGTTTAAATTCATTTACCTCCTCAAGTTTGTAGAAACTAGAAAATATCTTATATGTAAGATACATAGGTGTCCTTTACTGAAGATTTCGGTAACCATACTTTTCAATTATAAAAAAAAAACTTGCAAATTTAAATTTGTTAGCAGATTTGGTAACAACAAGCTTTTATAATTCTTATGGACAGTCCATCAGTGCTGTTCACACTATGCAATGCTTGACCAGACATGTGAGCAAGACGTTGTATTGATATGTGGCAATAGATATGGAAGTCACTTAAAAAACTGAGAGATCTGACTACTAAACCTGCACACTTTGGAGTGGACAATACTCACTTTAGGGCACAGTTGTCTCCATAAGTGTCGTTGTCCTGATCAAGGGTACTGAATCTGACACCATTGTGGCCTTGCATGGCGTCCCCTGCATCGCCAGTGTACCTGCCATCACATTCCGGAGATAACACATACACAATAACTTTGTTATTTACATTATGTTATGTGTGTGCTAAAATGACACTGTGATCAAATGAAAGCTTTATATATATATATATATATATATATATATATATATATATAAGCAGTAAAACATCCATAAGTCAGAAATATGGATAAGTAGTAATGGCTAGCAAATATTCATAATTAAAATCATTTCAAATTTAAGAAAACAAACATATGAAAAAAAGTGTTTATTAATGTTTTTCGGTGTTTGTGTGACTTTGTACACCAACACCTTGGCTTCACTATGTCTGCTTCTGCAGCCAAGGCTTCTAAGAACTGGAAGGGCATGACACTTTAAACTCTAAGCCTGCAAGACAAGTTGTGACTCCTTGCCAGGGTTGATGAAGGGGCCTCCTTGGGTTGGACCGTGGGTTGGTCGAGCAAAGTCAACAGTGCGACATCATCGAGAGGAAAATAGTGGTTAGCCATCTGTGCCAAGGAAAAGCTCTGGCTGTTCGTGGAAGACTTCTGTGAGGGCTGTGAATGTGGTCCACCATTCCGTCGCACTGTTGACTTTGCTAGACCGACCACCTCAGTTATTTCCTTGGTTTCGTGGCCTGCCTTCTTCAGAGCAATTATCTGGGCTATCTTATCTGCATGGTTTCGACTGGTAGAGGCTATACTACATCAGCAAAGCCACAAAACCCAGCCGTAACTACGTTAATTCAAACAGGCTCACGCGCAGCAGGGATAACACAGAATCAGCTTTGGTGGATGCCTGCGAGCAACTAACGCACTCTGCCACCCCCAGGCGATGCGTCGTGGCTGCTGTGACGTCATGCAGGCACCCAAACCTTATGTCTCACATTACCCTCAAGAATACAATGATCAAAATTCGCCATAATGTCTCGCCGCTTTCACCGGGGTGCCGAGTCTTTTTGTCGAGCACTATATTATGCAGTGGCTTAATCTATAATGATACTGATCCTTTTCTTCTATCTATACTGACATCTTTCGCATCCATTTTTGAGAAAGTAAAATTTATAAATTGGCCCAAACTAAATGAACACACACTTATTGAATGCATCTACCCACCACAGATCCATTTGTCACACTGAGAAGCAAAAGGTGCATGCATTGCCACCTAGCATCCTTACATTGTGTTTCCTCAGTGCTACACCCTGCTTTGATACAGTATATCAGGTACTTTGAGGTCAGATGTAGCAGTATATGGAGAGAAGGTTGTCTAACAAGGAAAGAGTACGGTAGTTATTCCATGGAAGAGCATAATAATACAGCCCCAGAGTAGATCCTTCCACTTAGTTGATACATAATGTCAGAAGTACTTCCACTTCAGTAGATCCACAGGTGGATATTGAGCAGGACAAAATAGAGATAAGAAAAAGATCGGAGGTCAATGGAAAGAAGTGCTTAATAGACTGAACAAAAAAGACAGCGGATTGGAACATTTCTAGGAGGATGTAGGTGGGATATAACGGTCTGGGGGTCTCACCTTCCAACCCCGGTGGCCCCAGTGATGTTCTTGGTCTATGTAAATGATATGACAGAAGGAGTGAACAGTTTATTCGCTGATGATGCTAAATTACTAAGAAAAGTAGAAAGTAAAGAGGACTGTGAGGATCCACAAAAGGATCTAGATAAGATTTTCA
Organism: Chionoecetes opilio; assembly: GCA_016584305.1. NCBI lineage: Eukaryota > Metazoa > Arthropoda > Malacostraca > Decapoda > Majidae > Chionoecetes > Chionoecetes opilio. The sequence continues at coordinate 11,397 of JACEEZ010018915.1, read as the reverse complement.
GATGGAGTCAACTATGGGAAATGGAGTTTAATGCCAAAAAGTGTAAAGTGATGGAAGTGGGCAGTAGCAAAAAGAGACAGAGAGGAAAGTATTCGATGGGAAATGAATGGATAATCAAAACAAAGGTCAAAAAAGATCTGGGAGTGTGGATTACGGATAATTTGTCACCTGAGAAGCATATAAACAAGATCACAGGAGATACATATCAGTTGCTGAGGAATATAAGAATGGCATTCAAATATCTGGATGAAGAGATGATTCAGAAATTGATAACATCTTTGATTCGACCAAGGTTGGAATATGCCGCAGTGATTTGGTCACCACATAAAAAGAAGGATATAAGGAAGATTGAGAGAATACAAAGAGCAGCCACAAAAATGGCTCCAAGCCTGAGAGATTTAACATATGAGGAAAGACTTTCAGACTAAAACTCCCAACTCTTGAGAAAAGAAGAGAAAGGGGAGATTTTATAGCAGTGTATAGAGCATCAATGGGTCTGGAAAAAATTGATAGAGAAGATCTGTTTGTGTGGGACGATAGAAGTGCAAGAGGTCATGAGAAGAAATTAAAAAGGACAACATGCAAGCAAGAGGGACAAAAAAAAATACAGCTTCCCGTATAGAAGCATAGAAGCCTGGAACAACCTTGATGCAAAAGTGATTAATGCAAGAAGTATTCAGGACTTCAAAGGCAAGCTGGATAATAGTAGATTTGGAGACGGGACAGTACGAGCATAGCTCTTTTCCTGTATGTTACAACTAGGTAAATACAGCTAGGTAAACACACACACACACACACACACACACACACACACACACACACACACACACACACACAACTATAGTGCTCTTCCTGTCTCGGCCTGACGATGGGGAAAGATAATAATTATGTGGAAATTATGTTTAGAAAATAATGTTTCCTTTTATTTTATGTTATTTCTTATTATTATGAATATTATTAATTAATGTTTTAATAAAACAGATTTAAAAAAAAAATAGGGAAAAACTGGTTCACAAATAGTGGTGAATGATTGGAATGGACTCAGTAGACAGGTAATTAGTGTGGAGTCATTGGGGAGCTTTATAAGATGCTGGATAGGTTCACGGATGGGGATGAAAGGTGGATGTAGGTAGTGTTAGGTAACAGGAACTACCACGTGTAGGCCTCACGGCCTCTTGTAGCTTCCTTATTTCCTTTTTTTTTTTTTTTAACTTCAACATTTAAAAAATTTTTAATTATCCATACAGTAAGTGGGTCCCAAAATAGAAGTAAGGTTAGGAAATGTAAAAATTTTTTTTAAAAATACTATTATATTTTTTCCAGACATCATTAAAAAAAAAAAATTTTTTACTAAATAAATTAGCAAAACCAAAAACGTTATTCAATGTTAAAATTGTAGAAAAAGATTTTAAAAGAAATGAAAATAATAATAAAAATTTTAATTTTAAAAAAAAATTGCTAAAAAAAAGCGTGTACAGGGACCCCCCGGTGATAAGAAAATCAATGCCCAAAGGCAAAAGGCAAAATAAATTTCCCCTTTCAATTACTCGGAAAGTTAGGGACCGAGCTCAAGGGGGCCCCGGGTAATTACCCAAAAGGGCCGCCATTTTAAACTGGCCCTAGGGGTTGGGTCAACAACCCCTTTTGAAAGGTAAGGGGGGCCATTTGAAATTTTCCCCGCAATTCGATTTGTTTTCTCTTTATTAAAAGGGCCCCAATACATTTGTAATCCGGATTTTTACCAATGCGCGAACCCAATTTATCTATTATCTCTAAATTTTTTAATAGGTAAATATAGTATAAATTTTGTATATTATTGTAAAAATTTATATTTATAATTTATTAAATTTTTTCCACTATATATAAATTTTAATTTATTATGTATATAATTGGGTTTAAAATTTTTTGGATTTGGTTTTTTTATGGTTTTATTAACAAACTTATTATATTTAAATAAATAAAAATATAATATTAATATAATATATATAAAAAATTAATAAAATATAAATTTTAAAAATTTTTTTTAAAATTTTTATTTATATATTAATAATTTATATATAGTATATTATATTAAAAATTTTATAAAATATAAAATTTTATATTTTTAATATATTTATATAAATATTAAAATATATAATATTTTTTAATAAATAAAAATAAATTATAAATATATTTAATAATTTTTATAAAATTTTATAATATATTAAAATATATAATATATAAATATATAAATATTATATATGGGAGTTTTATACAAATTTTAAATAAAGAATCCAGTTTAAATGGAATGGGTTATTTCAATATAAGATCAAATCAATGAACGAATTAAGTGGGTGAGTAAAATTATCAAGTTTAAAATGCGCGCCTTACCATTCGGGCTGAAAAGGGGATTTGGTTGACCCCAGTGAGGTCACCCTAGAAAAGCCAATGACCTGAAGGTAATTAAGTTTATGCGGGCCTGACATTTTGGGGTAATTAGCAGGTGGCGGCCCCAACTTGGACGCATTTCGGTCACCCTAGCAAGGTTTGCCCTAAAGGGAAATTTAAAAGCATATGCGCGGCCTGCCCTTTTTAGGGGTAATTGCCAGTGTCGGCCCAACCTGGGACTGTACACTACTTCTCTTTTATCACGCGGCGCCCCCTACAGTACAAGTCTTTTTGGTTGTATGCCATGTTTTATATTTAATTAATGTGCATTATTTTATTTTGTGTGCTATTTTCTCTTTCAGAATGCTTTTTCTACAGAAAGGTAGTCAGTGTGGGTAATATAGACGCTGGTTTTTGTGTGTTTGCTTAGTTTATTTTAGTTTGGAAAAACTTTTTTCTCTTTTTTTTTTAATTGATGGTCTGGAACCAAACCTATATTCCCAAATTAGTTTGTGTTTCGTTTTTACGAGATTCGTTTCGAGTAGGCCGGTGGAACCTAACTGCTCGTATCTTCGGGACCTCCTGTATGCTGTTGAGTGGGTATAACTGCTGTACAACTTGCTTTTAATGTTGTTACAGTATTCAAAAGAACCAAGACATAGAAAAATAAGAAGCTACGAGGCGGTGAGCCTACACGTTGGTAGTTCCGGGTACCTAACATACCTACATCCCCCTTTTTCATCCCATCCGTGAACTATCCAGCTCTAAAAAGCTCCCCAATGACCCCACACTAATTACCTGTCTACTGAGCCCATTCCAATATTCACCACATTTGTGAACCAGTTTTTCCATTTTTTTTAAATCTGTTTTATTAAAACATTAATAATAAATCATAATAATAAGAATACAAAAAATAAAAGGGAAAACAATTTTCTAACCAAAATTTCCAAAATAATTATTATCTTTCCCCCATTTTCAGCCGAGACAGGAAGAGCCCCATAGTTGGTGTGTGTGTGGGTGTGTGTTTTTGTGTGTGTGTGTTTGGTTTTGGTGTGTGTTTACCTAGCTGTATTTACCAGTTGAACAAAACAGGAAAAGAGTTATGCTCGTACTGTCCCGTCCCAAAAATCTACTATTATCCAGTTCCCTTTTGAGTCCGATACTTCTTGCATTAATCACTTTTGCATCAGGTTGTTCCAGGCTTCTATGCTTCTATACGGAAGCTGTATTTTTTTGTCCCTCTTGCTTGCAGTTGTCCTTTTAATTTCTTCTCATGACCTCTTGCACCTTTTCGTCCCCACAAACAGATCTCTCTATCAATTTTTTCCCGACCCATTGATGCTCATAACTGTTTATAAATCTCCCTTTCTTCTTTGTCCAAGAGTTGGGAGTTTTAGTCTAGAAGTCTTCCTCATATGTTAAATCTCTCAGGCTTGGAGCATTTTTTGGCTTGCTCTTGTATTCTCTCAATCTTCCTTAATCCTCTTTTATGTCGTACCAAATACTGCGGCATATTCCAACCTTGGTCGAATCAAAGATGTTATCAATTTCTGAATCATTTCATCCAGATTTTGAATGCCATTCTTATATTCCTCGCAATGATATGTTTTCCTCCTGTGATCTTGTTATAAGCTTCTCAGGTGAAAAAATTATCGTAATCCACACTCCCGATCTTTTTTGACCTTTGTTTGATTATCCATTCATTTCCCATCGAATACTTTCCTCTCTGTCTCTTTTTGCTACTGCCCCCCTTCCCTCACTTTACACTTTTGGCATTAAACTCCATTTCCCATAGTTGACTTTCCCTCTGAAAATCTTATCTAGATCCTTTTGTGGATCCTCACAGTCCTCTTTACTTTCTACTTTTCTTAGTAATTAGGCATCATCAGCGAATAAACTGTTCACTCCTTCTGTCATATCATTTACATAGACCAAGAACATCACTGGGGCCACCGGGGTTGGAAGGTGAGACCCCCCGACCGTTATATCCCCCCTACCCTCCTCTAGAAATGTTCCAATCCGCGTTCTTTTTGTTCAGTCTATTAAGCACTTCTTTCCATTTACCTCCGATCTTTTCTTATCTCTATTTGGTCCTGCTCAATATCCACCTTGGATCTACTGAAGTGGAAGTACTTCTGACATTATGTATCAACTAAGTGGAAGGATCTACTCTGGGGCTGTATTATTATGGCTCTTCCAGGAATAACTACCGTACTTTTCCTTGTTTGACAACCCCTCTCCAATATACTGCTACATCTGACCTCAAAGTACCTGATATACTGTATCAAAGCAGGGTGTAGCACTGAGGAAAAAACAATGTAAGGATGCTAGGTGGCAATGCATTTCACCTTTCGCTTCTCAGTGTGCCAAATGGATCTGTGGTGGGTAGATGCATTCAATAAATGTTTGTCATTTAGTTTGGGCCAATTTATAAATTTACTTTCTCAAAAATGGATGCGAAAGATGTCAGTATAGATAGAAAAAAAGGAAACAGTATCATTATAGATTAAGCCACTGCATAATATAGTGTCGACAAAAAGACTCGACCCCGGTGGGAAAGCGGCGAGACATTATGGGGAATTTTGATCATGTATTCTTGAGGGTTTAAAGTGAGACATAGGTTTGGGTGCCTGCATGACGTCACAGCAGCCACGACGCATCGCCTGGGGGTGGCAGAGTGCGTAGTTGCTCGCAGGCATCCACCAAAGCTGATTCTGTGTTATCCCTGCTGCGCGTGAGCCTGTTTGAATAAAAAGTAGTTACGGCTGGTTTTGTGGCTTTTCTGATGTAGTTTTAGCTCTACCAGTCGAAAACATGCAGATAAGATAGCCCAGATAATTGCTCTAAAGAAGGCAGGCCACGAAACCAAGGAAATAACTGAGGGGGGTCGGTCTAGCAAAGTCAACAGTGCGACGGAATGGTGGACCACATTCACAGCCTCACAGAAGTCTTCCACGAACAGCCAGAGCTTTTCCTTGGCACAGATGGCTAACCACTATTTTCCTCTCGATGATTGGGCGCACTGTTGACTTGCTCGACCAACCCACGGTCCAACCCAAGAGGCCCCCTTTATAACCCTGGCAAGGAGTCACAACTTGTCTTGCAGGCTTAGAGTTTAAGTGTCATGCCCTTCCAGTTCTTAGAAGCCTTGGGTGCAGAAGCAGACATAGTGAAGCCAAGGTTTTGGTGACAAAGTCACACAAACACCGAAAAACATTAATAAAACTTTTTTTCATATGTTTGTTTTCTTAAATTTGAAATGATTTAATTATGAATATTTTTTCTAGCCATTACTACTATCCATATTTTTGACTTATGGATGTTTTACTGCTTATATATATATATATATGATAAAATTTTATATATATATATATATATATATAATATATATATATATATATATAGATAATATATATATATATATAATAAAGCTTTCATTTGATCAAGTGTCATTTAGCACAAATACATAATGTAAATAACAAAGTTATTGTGTATGTGTTATCTCCGGAAAGTGATGCATTACATGGCGATGCAGGGACGCCATGCAGGCACAATGGTGTCAGATTCGTTTCCCTTGATCAGGACAACGACACTTATGGAACAACTGTGCCTAAAGTGAGTATGTCCACTCCAAATTGCAGTTTAGTATCAATAGATCCTATTTTTTAAGTGACTTCCATATCTTATTGCCACATATCAAATACAAACGTCTTGCTTACATGTCTGGTCAAGCATTGCATAGTGTGAACAGCACTGATGGAATGTCATAAGAATTTATAAAAGCTTGTTGTTACCAAATTGCAAAACAAATTTAAATTTGCAAGTTTTTTTTTATAATGAAAAGTATGTTACCGAAATCTTCAGTAAAGACACCTATTGTTTTTCTACATAAAGATTTTTCTAGTTTCTACAAACTTGAAAGGGGGTAAATGAATTTAAACAGCTTGGTCTATCTGTGCCAGTATTGTATGGAGCACGGAAGGAGAGATAGAGAGGCCCCTACAAGGAAGAAAAGTATGGATCTTTGGATCACACAATGAAAGAAAGGGCAGTGAGAAATAAATACAAGCACTAGAGAGCCTAATAGTCCGACAGTGAATCAAGTGTGTCTTGGACATGCAATCAATGCCAGAGATTAAAATTCAAGCAGTGGAAATGAGTTACCTAGAGTGGTAGTAGTGTAGCGAATGATGGTGAGAGTATGAGAATGTATTTTTGAAAGGTGTGGTATGACAGTAAAGAGGGAGTGAATGGTGATGGTGGAAATGGTGACAGCAAGCACTCGAAATGGTTTGGAACCTGGAGAGGAAGGATGAGAAGGAATGAGAAGAAGAACTTTAGGGAAAAAAGATGTGAAGTATGAGAGACACTCATGTCAAGGCCCCGTTTACACGAGGCCTTTTATCACCGGGCACAGCACGGCCGTTCTGAAAACATCAATCTTGCCCCTGAATCCTTGAATCCTTGCCCCTTGAATCCTTGAAGATGTGATTGAACCTAGCGATAGTGAGTGGAACTTTCCTCTTATCCTAGTACCAAAGTCAGACGGCTCAGTACTAGTACCAAAGTCGACGGCTCAGTACTAGTACCAAAGTCAGACGGCTCAGTACTAGTACCAAAGTCAGACGGCTCAGTACTAGTACCAAAGTCAGACGGCTCAGTACTAGTACCAAAGTCAGACGCTCAGTACGCCCAGTCATCGACTACAGGGAGTTAAACAAACGCACTATCCCAGATCGTCTACCGTTACCAGTAATCTCTGACATTCTTCGCAGTCTAGGAACAGAAATAAACTATTCAGCACAATAGACATAAAGTCAGCCTTCTGGCAGATAGAAATGCAAGATGAATCTAAAGACCTGACAGCTTTTTCCACACCGACTGGACACTACAGATTTAAACGCATGCCATTTGGTTTATCAAACAGTCCATTAACGTACATGAGACTGATGAACACAGTATTGCAAGGGCTGATAGGAAACACAGCAAGTGTATTCCTAGACCACATACTCATAGTATCACAGACAGCAGAGGAACATTTTAAGAAACTAGACTTGGTTTTCTCTAGGCTAGCATCAGCCGGATTGAAAGTGAAAATAGAGAAATGTACTTTCCTACAAGACAAAGTTATTTACCTAGGACACCAAATAGATAAACATGGATTAAGAACAGTACAGTCAAAACTCGACGCCGTAAGAAATTTCCCAGTGCCAACCACAGTTGAGAAAGTAAGAAGTTTCCTTGGTCTAACAGGTTACTATAGAATCTTTATAAAGGGATACGCTGATATAGCACAACCCCTAAACACACTATTGAAAAAGAATCAGACTTTTACTTGGGGACACGCTCAAGAGCAAGCATTTGAAACGTTCAAATCAAAACTAACCAATTCACCAGTACTAATCTTCCCAGATTACACGAAAGAATTTATCCTATGCACCGACGCCTCAGATATAGGGCTAGGAGGAATATTAATGCAGGAAAGAAAAGGAACGTTCCAACCGATAGCTTGTGCATCTAGACTATGCACAACCGCAGAAAAGAATTACAGCATCACAGAGCGTGAGACTCTAGCAGTAATATACTGTCTAGAAAAATTTAGAGTCACATTGCTAGGTTACAAGATAAGAGTGTGGACTGATCACACAGCAATACAGAACCTGTTTAAGCATAAAAACCTCAGAGGCAGACTCGCCAGATGGTTCACGACGTTACAGAATTACGAAGTCAGTTTTGAATACATACCAGGAAAGAAAAACGTAGCCGCAGATGCACTCTCAAGGAACATTAGCCCAGAAACAGAGGTAATGACCTCAATATGTAGTATTGAAGAATTAATCACACTAGATACAGATCTAGTCAGCACAGAACTGGAAAAGGATGCCATGTGGAGCACATCAGTAACGCACCTAACAGACCCGACAGGTAGTCAAGAACCACAACTACCCGCTAAATACAAGATAAACAATTTCGAAATATGCAATGAATTATTATACAGAAACGCAGAAATAGTATGCAAAGACGTAACACGAGGTATGGTGAAACAATTAGTAATCCCTCGGACACTAGTCCCGGAAGTATTAAAGATGCTCCATAACAGTGCCCACAGCGGACACCCCGGAAAAGATAAGACTTACAAGCAAGCACAACTAAAGTACTTCTGGCCAGGCATGAGAAAAGACATATATTCCCACGTAGATAACTGCACGATTTGCGCCGAAGTGAAGGGTAACACGCGTTCCCCGGCACCAATGCTAACGTACCCTATACCCCAGAAACCATGGGAAAGAGTTCACATCGATACACTCGAGCTTCCACTGTCAGAAAATGGATACAAATACTTGCTAGTCGCCATCGACTATTTTTCCCGATATTGCATCTTACAGCCCATGAAAAATAAAAAGGCTGAAACGGTCGCATCAATAATATTCGAACAAATAATTTGCAACTTCACGACACCAAAGGTAATTGTGTCAGACAATGGTACAGAGTTCAACAATCAGATACTAGAAGGACTATGTCAACTATTTAACATCAAGAAAATAAATGTACAAGCCTATAGACCTCAGAGTAATGGAGTAGTAGAAAGACTCAACCGCAAAGTAATAACTTGTTTGAGGAGTCTAATTGATCCGTACAGCATGGCATGGGATACGTGGATCCCACATGTCAAATGTGCACTGAATTCCCAGATAAACTCAGCCACTGGAGAAATGTCACATTACATATTGTTTGGAGAAGATAAAGTTCTCCCATATGAACTTTTAGATGCAGAACCCAAGCCTGTGTATAATCAGGATGATTACGTGGCAAATAGATTACACAAATTTCAAGTCATTCACCAGAGAGTAAGAAGCCACATGAAAGAATACTCAGAGGAAATGCAGAAACAACAACATAATGCGATGTAAAGTTACGACATGGAGATTTAGTAATGGCAAAACTCCATGTACCTATCGCCCACAGTAATAAGTTATCACCCAAGTTTAAAGGTCCTTATAAAATAATTGCAAGTGCAGGTGGAAACAAGTTCAAGATTCAATCTCTAGACTCGGGAGAGGAAATAATCAAACATGCAGATCACCTTAAGAAAACAAATATGACTAGAGAAACACAGATAGACACACCACATCACGACGTAGAAAGGTCACTTGAAAATTCAAGAGAAGAAACAAACATAAGTACACCAAATAGTAATGTAGACATGTTAAATGACACAAATAAAACACATGAGTACAGAAAGAAATTGCGCAGCTATTGCAAGGAATTTAGTGAAAAGGATTCCAACCAAGTTATGTTAGTTTGTAACGTAACAGAAATTCTCTTACAAGACGAATTTGAAGCATATGTAAATGATTTGTTATTGGAACTAGGTGTAGATTGCAACTCCTTTTACAGAAAACCTGAGGTTGTTGACATGAATTTTGTTAGGATGCCTAACACCGGCCTGGGACCCTTTGTTAGGATGCCTAACACCGGCCTGGGACCCTGTGCGGCCCAGAGTCTTAGCTAGGAAGGTAGACATTTTGATTGTTGTTAACCAATCTGTGTGAATCCACTTGGAAATAGAAAAGATTATCTACACCCTGACAGAAATCAAGGACAGAATACTGGTAGAAAAGAATAGTTTAACAGTCAAATTGGGTACATCCTGTTAATGTACTACTAATTATCATTACTTATTGGATTCCTAGAAATGTTCTTATGTACAAGAAGCCGCTACACATCAAGATGCATCATCACACAAATATGTTCTTCATGATCCGAACCCTGTAATAGGTTTTGTCAAGCAACGTAACATAATGAATTACTTAGATGGTATAATATGATAGAACAATAACTGCATGAATTATGAATTAAGATAGAAATATTTCATCATGTATTGCTAGCAACTAGTGAAAACAGAAGTCTTGTCGGGACGACAAGCGGTAGCCTGCCGAGCCCTGTAATAGGTGTTTTAGTCTGAATAAGGATAGAAATAAGTTAGCTAGATTGATTATTTCCGAGAGAGAGAGCGAGAAAATGTACGCCACAATTCTTGTAAAACCGATAATTCTCCTGCTGTCATCACAAAAGATTCAGGTTTAGATTACAAAAATGTAGTTTCAGCAGTTCTTTGGCTTTCATGATTGGCTGAGAAAAAGGGAGAACACTGTATGTCTTGTCTCTAATAGGTCCCCGAAAAACGTGACGCGACGTGACGTCATGGTATAGGTAAGATGTGAAAAAAGTCTCATTCTTGAGGCAGATAACTTTTGGTCCCCGTAAGACACACACGTGACTGAGTGCGTTATAGTCCCACACGCGACCCGTGGGCAACGACCAACATTACGAGCGTGAACGCGAGAGAGAGACAGTGAGAGGTTGAACATTCTACACGCGAGTGAACACGAGAGAGAAAAAGAGAGTTCCTGAACACTACAAGTGAATGAAAGTTACAGTTGTTATCCTTTATTAAAACCAAGAAAGATAACCGACTGATTATTCCAACCCATGCATGACCAGAGTGCATGACTACCGGTGCATAGCAAAACCCGCACTAACAGTGGTGTCTAGCGAAAAGGATCTGAATCCACGTATAATAACTCCGAAGACTGAAAAAACAGAAGAAAACTGAAGAGGAAAAACTGAAAAAAAGGACGCCAGCAGCCGTCCACCAGCTTCCCGCCCCCACAGAGCCACGACCGCCGTTCGCTAGCTAACCACTACCTACCCCGCCAGCTCAAGCCACCGCATGGGCCGACACCAGCCTACACCTCGCGCCAACGTACCAACGCCACGACCCGCGCCACCCGCCTAGCTACACCCTACCGACGCCACCGCCAGCTATAGCTAAGACCCTATTCAGCAAACACTTACGATATTGTAATATCTGGTAACCTACGAGTGCTCCCTGTGTTAGTAGCGGCTACGCAACTGACCAGATTTAGCGGGAAGGACACGTCGGTCTCTCTCTCTCTCTCTCTCTCTCTTCTCTCTCTCATCATCTACTATTTCTCCCCCTCTTCTTCTCCCTTCATTCAAGCGAAA
>JACEEZ010018914.1:580497-640864 GCA_016584305.1 Chionoecetes opilio | reverse complement strand
CTTCTCTCCTCCCTCTCTTCTCTCTTCTTCTCTCTCTCTCTCTCCCCCCCCCCCCCTCTCTCCCCCCCCCCCCCCCCCCCCCCCCCCCCCCCCCCCCCCCCCCCCCCCCCCCCCCCCCCTCCTTCTTCTTCTCTCTCCTCTCTCTCTCTTTCTCCCCCCCCCCCCCCCCCCCCCCCCCCCCCCCCCCCCCCCCCCCCCCCCCCCCCCCCCCCCCCCCCCCCCCCCCCCCCCCCCCCCCCCCCCCCCCCCCCCCCCCCCCCTTCTCCTCCCCCCTCTCTTTCCCCTCTTCTCCTATTCCCCCCCTTCTCCCCCCGTCCAAAAACATGTAAAGTTAAGAAAGTACAAACCAAAACGAAAAAGGGGGAAGTCAAAGTAAGAAAAAAATAATATGTAAGGCCAGTAATACCTTTACCCCCAAATTCTAAATCCACCATAACACCAAATTTTCACGTTAGTAAGGTAAGTATGGGGAAAAAGCCCCAATAGCTACCACGGCCCCACTTTTAAAGTACACCAGTCCCACCGCTTAGCTCCCAACCGTATGACCACACGGCAAGACCCATTCCCCCAAAAAAAAAGGTACAATTTTTCCACCATGCTACCCCAGCCCACCGCTAAGCTACCCCGGGGCCACCGTAAAACTACCCAAGTCCCACCCCTTAGCTACCCCCAGTCCCCCCGCTAAGCTCCACCAGCCACCGCTATAGCTCCCAAATAGTCCCCCCGCTATAGCTACCCCAACCCCCGCATAGCCCCCACCGTCCACCGCTAAGCTACCCCCAGTCCCCCGTTAGTACCCCCCGGCCCCCACCGCTATAGTACCCCCCAGTCCCCACCGCTATAGCTACCACCCCCCCCCTATACTACCCCAGCCCCACCGTATAGCTACCCCCAGCCCCCCGCTTAGCTACCACAGCCCCCACCGTTTATAGTACCACAGTCCCACCCATAGCTAAAACCAGTCCACCCATACCCCACAGTCCCACCGCTATAGCTACCCCCAGTCCCACCCTATAGACCACCAGTCCCACCGCTTTTAGCTACCCAGTCCACCTATAGCTACCACAGTCCCACCGCTATAGTACCCCCAGTCCACCGCTTAGTACCACAGTCCCACCGCTTATACCATTCCCCCCGCTATAGTACCACAGCCCACCGCTATAGCTACCACCACCCACCACTATAGTCCCCACTAGTCCCACGCTAAGCTACCACGTCCCCCCGCTTAGCTACCCCCAGTCCCACCGCTATAGCTCCCACCAGTCCCAGCTATAGCTCCCACCAGTCCCACCGCTATACTACCACTAGCCCCACCGTAAGCTCCCCCAGTCCCAAACGTAAGCTACACCATCCCACCGTATAGCTCCCACTAGGCCCACCGCTTTAGCTACCATAGTCCCCCCAAAGCTCCCCACCAGTCCCCCGCTATAGCTACCCCCACCCCACCGCTATAGAAACCCCCAGTCCCACCTAAGCTCCCACTAGTCCCACCGAAAGCTCCCAAGTCCCCCCGCTATAGCTACACTGTCCCACCGCTATAGTACCAATCCACGTAAGCTACATAGTCCCACCGTATAGCTACCACAGCCCAGCTATAGCTACCACAGTCCCCCGCTATAGCTCCCAACCCCACCGCTAAAATCCAAGCCCCAACCCTAAGCTCCCACGTCCCCCTATAGCTCCCAAAAAGTCCCACCGCATAGCTACCACTAGTCCCCCCGCTATAGCTACCACATCCCACCGCATAGTACCACCAGCCCCACCGCTATAGTACCACAGCCCCACCGTATAGCTCCACTGTCCCCCCATAGCTACCACCAGCCCACCGCTATAGCTACCACCCCCCCCCAAACACTTAGTTTACCACCAGTCCCGCATAGCACCCCCGTCCCACCGCTATAGCTACCACTGTCCCACCGCTATAGCTAAAAACCAGTCCCCCCCTAGCTACCACATCCCACCGCAAAACTACACCGTCCCCACCGCTATAGCTACCACTAGTCCCACCCGCATAGTACCAATCCACCGATGTACCAAGCCCCACCGCTTAGTCCCCACTGTCCACCGCTTACTACCCCCAGTCCCCCCGCTTAGCTCCCCACCAGTCCCACCCTATAGACCACTAGCCCCACCGCTATAGTCCCCAGCCCCCCGCATAGTACCACACCCCCACCCTAAGCTACCACAGTCCCACCGCTATAGTACCCCCCAGTCCCCCTATGCTCCCCCAGTCCCACCGCTATAGTCCCCCCAGTCCCCCCGTTAGCTACCACCAGTACCCCCGCTATGCACCACTAGTCCCACCGCTTGCTACCACCAGCCCACCGCATAGCTCCACCCCCCCCCGTTTATAGTACCAAGCCCCCGCTTAGCTCCCACTAGTCCCCCAAAGCTCCACCAGTCCCACCGCTATAGTACCACACCCCACCGCTATAGCTACCACCAGTCCCCCCCTTATAGCTACCACTATCCCCCGCTTAGCTACAAGTCCCCCCGTATAGCTACCAAGTCCCCCCGTATAGCTCCCTCCCACCGTAAGTCCACTAGCCCCCACCGCTAAAACCCCCACTATCCCCCCGTATAGTACCCCCCAGCCCCCGCTATAGTCCACTATCCCACCGCTAAGCTACACGACCCCAACCCCCCTATGCTACCACCAGTCCCCCCGCTATAGTTTTACACCATCCCCCCGCTATAGCTACCACAGTACCACCGTATAGTACCACAGTCCCACCGCTATGTACCACTAGTCCCACCCTATAGCTCCACATTTCCCCCTTTAGCTCCACCAGTCCCACCGCTATAGTACCAAACCCTAGTCCCACCCCCGCTATAGTACCACAGTCCACCGCTTAGTACCCCCAGCCCACCGCTATAGCACCCCCCAGCCCCAAAATTTTATAGCTACCACAGTCCCCCCTTTAGCTACCCCCAGCCCACCGCTTGCTACCACCACCCCCACCGCTATAGCTACCACAGTCCCCCGCTATAGCCCACCCCACCAAAGTCCCACCCTATAGCTACCACTAGTCCCCCCTATAGCTCCACCAGCCCCACCGCTATAGCTACCCCCATCCCCCCGCTAAGCTACCACCAGTCCACCGTATAGCTACCACAGTCCCCGCTATAGCTACCCTATCCCCCCGCTATAGCCCCAAAACCCCCCAAAGTCCCCCCACCCCGCTAAGTACCACGGGCCCACCGCTATAGCTACCACCTCCCACCGCTATAGCTACACCAGTCCCACGCTATAGTACCCCCAGTCCACCGCTTAGCTACACTATCCCCCCGCATAGTACCAATCCCCCTTTAGTACCACCATCCCACGTAAGCTACCCCCAGTCCCACCGTATAGCTACCCCATCCCCCCGCTATAGTCCCCCACAGTCCCACCCTATAGCACCACCGTCCACCGCTAAGTACCACTAGTCCCACCGCTAAGCTACCCCAGTCCCCCGTATAGTACCACAAACCCCCACCGCATAGCTACACCAGTCCCCCGCTATAGCTCCCACTGCCCCACCCTTACTCCCACATCCCACCGCATAGTACCACCTCCCCCCGTAAGTACCACAGCCCCACCCTATAGCTACCATACCCACCGCTATAGTCCCACCAGTCCCACCGCTATAGTACCCCCCGTCCCAACGCTATAGCTACCACTAGTCCACCGCTATAGTACACTATCCCCCCCGTTAGCTACACCTCCCACCGCAAGTCCCAAACCAGGTCCACCGCCCCCTATAGCTACCACTAGCCCCACGCTAAAAACCCTACCACAAACTCCCACCCCGCTATAGCTACCACCAGTCCCACGCTATAGCTCCCAACCCCCACCGCTTAGCTCCCACAGTCCCACCGCTATAGCTACAACAGTCCCCCCAATAGCTACCCCCCAGCCCACCGCTTAGCTACCACTTCCCACCGCTATAGTACCCCCAGCCCAGCTATAGCTACCACTACCCCACCGCTATAGTACCCCCAAAAATCCCACCGCTTAGTACCCCCCAGTCCCCCCCGCTTAGCTACCACTACCCCCACCGCTATAGCTACCAAGTCCACCGCTATAGCTACCACTATCCCACCGCTATAGCTACCACCAGTCCCCCCGCTATAGCTACCACAGTCCCACCGTATAGCTCCCAAACCCCACGCTATGTACCACCAGCCCCACCGCTATACACCAACCCCCACCGCTATAGCTACCACCGCCACCGCTATAGTACCCCCAGTCCCCCCCCGTTTGGGTACCATGCCCAGTAAAACTACACCAGTACCCCCGCTATAGCTACCACCAGTCCCCCCGCATAGCTCCCATAGCCCCACCGCTATACTACCCCAGTACCCCCGCTATGGGACCACTAGTCCCCCCGCTATAGCTACCCCAGCCCACGTTATAGTACCACGTCCCACCGTATAGCTACCACAGTCCCACCGTATAGTACCCCCAGTACACCGTATAGTACCACTAGTCCCCCCGCTATAGCTACCACCAGCCCACCGCTAGCTACCCCCCAGTCCCCCCGCTAAGCTACCACCAGCCCCCCCGGCAAAAGCTACCCCAGTCCACCGCTATGCAAACCCCCCCCCAAAGTCCCCCCACCGTATACCCCCACCCCCCCAAAACCACCCCCCCTATAGCTACCCCCAGTACCCCCGTATAGAACCAGCCCCACCGCTATACCCCCACGTCCCACGCTATAGCTACCCCAGTCCCCCGCTATATACCACTTTTTCCCACCGCAAGCTACCACAGCCCACCGTTATAGCTACCACCAGTACCACGCTAAGCTACACTAGCCCCCCGCTAAGTTTCCCACTAGTCCCACCGCTATAGTACCACCAGCCCCCACCGCTATAGCTACCACCAGTCCCCCCGCATAGCTACCATACTCCCCCGCATAGTCCCCAAAAGCTCACCCCCTTAGCTCCCACTAGCCCCCCCACTTACTCCACCATCCCACCGCTATAGCTCCCCACTACCCCCACCGCTATAGCCCACAGTCCCCCCTTATAGCTACCACTAGTCCCACCGTTATAGCTACCATGCCCCACCGTATGTACCACCAGTCCCCCCGCTAGCACCCCCAGTCCACCGCTATAGCTACCCCCAGTCCCCCCCGCAAGTACCACTACCCCCCACCGTATAGTACCCCCCAGCCCCCCGCTATAGTACCATTAGCCCCACCGCATGCCCCACTAGTCCACCGCTAAGTCCCATGTCCCCCCGTAAGTACCACACCCCCACGCATGTCCCATACCCCACCGCATAGTTACCACCAGTACCCCCGCTATAGTACCATAGTCCCCCCGCTATAGCTCCCATAGCCCCCCGCTATAGCTCCCCACGCCCCACCGCTATGTACCCCCCGCCCCGCCGCTTAGCTACCACTATCCCCCCGTATAGTCCCACTAGTCTACGCTATAGCCCCATAGTCCCTCCACATAGTACCACCGTCCCACCCAAAGCTCCCCATAGTCCCCCGTATAGCTACCAATCCCTCCACATTAGTCCCACCAGTCCCCCCGCATAGCTACCACCGTCCCCCGTATAGCTCCCACTACTCCCACCGCTTAGCTCCCACCAGCCCACCGCTATAGCTACCCCCAGTCCCACCGCTATAGGCCCCACCAGTCTCCCGCTATAGCTACCACTAGTCCACCGCATAGTACCCCAGTCCCCCTAAGCTACCACAGTCCCCCCGCTATAGCACCATAGTCCACCGCTTAGCTCCCCATACTCCCACCGCTATAGCTACCACCACCCCCACCGCTAACACCACAGTCCCCGATAGCTACCCCCAGCCCACCGCTTAGATACCTAGCCACGCTATAGCTCCCATAGTCCCACCGCTATAACCAACTCCACCGCTATAGTACCACCAGTCCCCCCGCATGCTACATAGTCCCCCGCATAGTCCCACCAGTCCCACCGCTATAGCTCCCATACCCCACCGCTATAGCTACCATACTCCCCCCCGTATAGCTACCCCCAGTCCCACCGTAAGTACCACTACCCCCCACCGCTATAGCTACCATCAGTCCCCCGAAAGCTACCCCCAGCCCCACCGCTATAGTACACAGTCCACCGTATAGTACCAAGTCCCACCGTTTTAGCTCCCACTCTCCCACCGCTATAGCTCCCCACCAGCCCCACCGCATAGCTACCATAGTCCCCCCCCATAGCTACCATACCCCCACCGCAAAGCTACCACCAGTCCCCCCGCTTAGTCCCACAGTCCCCCCGATAGTACCATACCCCACCGTATAGCTACCACCAGCCCACCGCTATAGCTACCACTACTCCCCCGCTATGCACCCCCATTTCCCCCCGCTATAGCTACCACCAGTCCCCGCTATAGCACCACCAGCCCCCACCGCTAAGCTCCATAGCCCCAAACCGTATAGTACCACTACTCCCACCGCATAGCTCCCACCAGTAACCACCGCTATAGTACCACCAGTCCCCCCGATAGTACATAGCCCCACCGCTATGCTACACCAGTCCCACCGCATAGTACCCCCCAGCCCACCGTATAGTACACAGTCCCACCGATAGCTCCACCAGTCCCACGTATAGCTCCCCCAGTCCACCGTATAGCTACCCCAGTCCCCCCCTTTTAAGCACCACTAGTCCCACCGCTATAGTACCACTGTCCACCGCTATACACCCCCAGCCCAAACCGCTATAGTCCCACCAGTCCCACCGTATAGTACCACCGTCCCCCCGCTATAGCTACCACTAGTCCCACCGTATAGTACCACAGTCCCCATATAGCTCCCACTAGCCCCACGCAAGCTCCCACCAGCCCCCAACGCTATAGTACCACCAGTCCCACCGCTATAGCTACCACTACTCCCACCGCTATAGTACCACAGCCCCACGCTATAGCTCCACCAGTCCCACCGCATATACCACCAGTCCCCCGTATAGCTACCACCGTCCCCCCGCTATAGTCCCCACCAGTCCCCCGCTATAGTACACCAGTTTAAAGTATAGCTCCCACTAGTCCCACCGCTATAGTACCCCCAGTCCCCCCGCTATAGCTACACAGTCCCCCCCGCTAACACCACCAGCCCCCCCGATAGCTACCACCAGTACCCCGCTATAGTACCATACTCCCACGCTATAGCACCATAGTCCCACCGCTATAGCTCCCACCAGTCCCACCGCTATAGTTACCCCCTAGCCCCACCGATAGCTACCACTAGCCCACCGCTATAGTACCCCAGTCCCACCGCTATAGTACCACCAGTCCCCCCGCATAGTACCACTAGTCCCCCCGCTATAGCCCAAAGTCCCCCCGTAAGCTACCCCCCAGTCCCCCGCTAAGCTCCCAAATAGTCCCACCGTATAGCTACCCCCAGTACCCCCCAAGTACCACTAGCCCACCGCAAAGCTACCCCCAGCCCCACCGCTATAGCTACCACCACACCCCCCCACTATAGTACCCCCAGCCCCCACCGTTTATAGCACCATAGCCCACCGTATAGTACCACCAGTCCCACCGCTATAGCTCCCATAGTACCCCCGAAGCTACCACCAGCCCACGTTAGCTACCACTAGCCCCACCGCTAAGCTCCCACGCCACCGCTATGCTCCCACTAGTACCACGCTATAGCTCCCACTAGTCCCACCGCTTAGCTACCCCCAAAACCCCCACCATATAGCTACCCCCAGTACCACCGCTATAGTACCACTAGTCCCCCCGCTATAGCTCCCACCATCCACCGTATAGCTACACTAGTACCACCGCTTACTCCCACCGTACCCCCTTTTATAGCTACCACCAGTACCACCGCTATAGCTCCCACCAGCCCACCGTATAGCTCCCACTAGTCCCCCCGCATAGCTACCACCAGTCCCCCCGCAAAGCTCCCACCAGTACCACCGCATAGCTACCACTAGTACCACCGCTAAGCTACCCAGTCCCACCATATAGTACCATACTCCACGCATGCCTACCCCGTACCCCTTATAGCTACACTAGTCCCCCCCGTATGCTCCCACCAGTCCACCGCTAAGCACCACTAGCCCCACCGTATAGCACCCCCATCCACCGCATAGTCCCACCGTACCACCGCTATAGTACCACAGTACCACCTTTATAGTACCACCAGTACCACCGCATAGTTACAAGCCCCACCGCATAGCTACCCCAGACCCCATATAGCTACCACCAGTACCACCGCTATAGCTAGATCAGCACCCCGCTAGATAGTACCCTAGTAGCATCCCCACCATGTATTACCCTTATATTATATTAAATTCCCTTCCCGTTTGTTCGACATTGCCCTTTTTCTTCCTTTCCTTTTTTTAAACCTTGCCTTTTTTTTTTGCCTTTCCTTTTTTTCCCTTTCCTTGTTCCCCCTTTCTTTTTTGTTCCCTTTCCCTTTTTTTCGCCTTTTTCCCATGTTTCCCCCTATTTTTTTTTGCCCTTTTGCTATTTTTCCAAAATGGCGCTTTTTGCCCCTTTTACTCCCGCAGCGAGGCCCCGCAGGTAGTATGCCAGCGAAAAATATGCACATTTTCAAGTGCAATTTGAAAAATTTTATGATAGTAAAAAAAAATATTTTGAAAGGCAAAAGATAAGATTCTAAATAAACTTAAAAATTTTCAAAATCAAAAATTATATATATAAATTTCTACACGAAATTTGAGATGTTCTGTAATCGCCCTTTTTTATGTTTTCCCCCGTCGCACCCTGTACCCACGACCACGGTGGCGTTGGGAGTGGTCGTGGGCAGGGAGCGTCCTCCCCAAGCACGGCCCAAAGAGTAGGGGCAGCGGCGACGGGCACCTAGGCGGCAAGAGTTTTTGCCAGAAGTCTGTCCACCTGTCCAGCTCATCCTCCAGTTTTCGCGAGAAGCATCGGCCGGCATCTGGGACGGGCGAGCCGCTGTTTTTGTGACGAAAAAGCTGCCAAAAAGGAGGTTGACTCCCGCAGGCGCCAAGTGTTGTTGTTTTCTGATTCCCGGGGTGGGGTGTAGGGGGCTGAAGGGGACACGCGGCACAGTTCCTTTAAAGGGGCCCGGGGCCCCCGGGCTGAGGGTTGCAGGATAGGGCAGCTCAACTTTGGGCCTGCACTGCGGAACTTTAGCAACGTAGACAAAAAGCCCCCAAGGGGAAAACAAAATAAGAGGTGGGGTTTAAAAAGTGAAGGTGAGAAATTGATATTTTTCCCTCATGTGTTGTCTATTAAGTTTCGACTTTGTAAATTTCTGATTTTTATCCGTGATTGCGTGGGACTGTTTTTTGTGTGAGAGCAAGGCGATCATGGTTTTCAGAAAACCCAAACCCTTGCAGCTCACCTACGGGGCCCCACGAACGTTTTGGGCCTTGGCATCCAACGTGGTGCAATGGTTACACGTTTTCCACGCTGCTTCATACTTGATCATTTTAAAAGTGTTTTGTAGAAAAAAACATCAATTTTTTAAAAAATCGCATTTTCGTTTTTTTCAAGCATGCGACAAAGTATCCCAGAGTGAGTGTTCCAAAAGAGGAGAGGAAAGATACCACCCTTTCTCCCCCCTTTCCCCTTCCGCTTTTACCCTCTTTCTCCCTTACAAAGTTGCAAGATCAACGCCCCCAAAAAAAACAGTAGCACGGGGTTTACAAGAAAAATATGAGAGTCACGTAAAACAACAAAACAAAGGACAGGCGGGGAACAATTAGTCAGCTGCATCCCCTGCACGGCCACACACCATATTACGTCAGCATCGGACGACGCAAGTATAGTTATGGTAGTAAACCCCCACCCACCCTCACCCGATTTCATCACCCACCCTACCCCCCAGGTTTTTGGCTCCACTGTCAGGGTAGTTTTATTTGTACTGATGAAAAAACGCTTTCTGACTTTAGTGAGAGATACAACAATATTTAAAGACTAACTTTGTGCGGAAAAGGGGTTTTAAAACGTCAGTACAAAAAATTTTGATTAAAAAGAGGAGTGAAATACTAGCCATAAAGTCACTCAGTCCCTAGAAGCTACTTTCCCTTAAGGAGAGGAGAGAGGAGAGAGAGAGAGGAGAAGAGGAGAGAGGAGGAGAGGGAGAGAGAGAGAGAGAGAGAGGAGAGGAGAGAGAGAGAGAGAGAGAGAGAGAGAAGGAGAGGGAGAGGAGAGAGAGGGGAGAGAAGAGAGGAGAGAGAGAAGAGAGAGAGAGAGAGAGAGAGAGAGAGGGGGAGAGAGAGGAGAGGAGAGAGAGGGAGAGAGAGAGAGAGAGAGGGAAGAGAGAGAGAGAGAGAGAGAGAAAGAGAGGAAGAGAGAGAGAGAGAGAGAAGATGTGGAGGGAGGAGAGAAAGAAGAGAGAGAGAGAGAGAGAGAAGAGAGAGAGAGGAGAGAGAGAGAGAGAGAGAGAGAGAGAAAACTTTTTTATAGTGAGTCAGAAGAAAAAAAATAAATTTTAAAATAAATCAATTTAAGGTAAAAAACCATAAAAAATTCTTTTATAAAAAAGATTTTATATAGAAATAGTAGTAGTATAGTAGTAGTTTGGGAGTAGAGTGTAGTAGTAGTATAGAGACAGTAGTAGTAGTTTGTTGTAGCCGCTCAGTTAGTGATTCTTTTAGTTACAAGTGCTGGGCGTCTGAGCGTGTTTTAGCAAAAGTGGCAACATTTTTTGGAGGATTTTCCCGATTGTGGAGGGGCCCGCTCAACACACAAACATAGGTCAGTGGTTTGAGTCCGCTCAAGGTTTTAATTTCGCCCGATGGTTGTGCTAGCCGCCCCCTTTAAAAAAGGGAATGGGGTGTGTGTGGTGTGGAGGTCTAGCATTGCCCCTAGATCGGTGACCCCCAAGTTCTTTTGTTTGGGTAATAGTGGCGATCGCAGTTAGTCGCGCGGGCAAGACCCTGGGGAATTTAAAAGCACGCACGCGTCGCGCACACGCCAACCCCCGCACCCAACACACACACACAACCCCCACACACACACACACACCCCACACACACACACACCCCCCCCCCCCACGTGTTCCGTAGAAGAGCACGGCGCCCATTCTGTGACTAGCGGTTTTGCAATTCCGTTTCTGGAAAAAAGTTTTCGCGTTTACCCGAACCTAGGTTAGGTTTCGTTAGGTTACGGGTTAGGTTTTGGGGAGGTTTACAAGGTTTTCGAGAATAGTGGGGAATAACAATGGGGGGGTTTTCGAAAAAAAATCCCAGGTTCATTTTTGGAGCTAACAAGGCTTAAAACGGAAACCCCATATCATTAGAGTTTGGGGAATATGCGCTGGTTCAGCCCGTGTTTGTCCCCTTGTACTTTGGGCCACACTGAACCCTCGAATACACCGTAGCCCTTTCCATGGTTTCACAGTAAGCGCAAGTCGTTGGCTGGGGGTGAGGGTCCTTCCATCAGACCATTTACCGACGAAAAAGGGAACCTATCTAAGACATTTTGTTTGCTTTAGGAGCAGTCTCAGGGCCGCTTCATCCGAAATGGCTGTGACATGGGCTTTAAGAGCGTGCATCAGTTGTGCTTTGTCTGCCTTCCGTAAGACCTGTTTTGCTTCACAGAGTGCTTGAGGATAAGGCGAGAGTTCGTAGTTCATGATCTCATCGAGTGAAAGTTCTGCAGTTTGAGACACTACGAGAAACCTTTGGAACAACAAAGCTGAGTTTATTGCTCTGTCTTCGGCAATTCTGATTGTCGACGCTGATGCCAAGGTCTTTGGCTTCATATTCCTTCTGTATGAAAAGGAAAACACCGACTGTCCTTCCATCTTTGCTAGTGTTTCCTTGCCGATAGTAAACAGGTCATGGACGTTCACATCCTCATTTGCGTTTACATCTGTTATAATATTGTGCAAAGATGCTTCATCAGCAAAAGGAGAAAATGCTTGTAGTTTGTCTGCAATTTTCTCCAGGTCTTCATGATCTCTTCTCACCCTTGACCCTGTTGCCTCCTTATGTTGCTCACTGGTGACGAAGCTCTGGCCTGTGAAAATCTGCATTGCCTGACTGTAGGTTGAAGACACTGGCACAGACATGGTCCACAGGGCCCTTTGATGGTCGGACATTCCGGGTGCAGGTCAAATGGTACTGAAGCGATTGTTAATGAAGTCATTTGATCCACAAGTCATTTGCGTCCCAAGTCATATAAGACACAAGACAATTGGGTATCAGGTCATACCGTACACTGGCCATCTCGTACACTAGTCAATTTGGCCATTGGACAAACCGTCATCAAGCGTTCCCTCCTCAAGCCGACTTGACCGCGCGTTTAGCCATAAAATGTCGTCACAAAGAGAGAGAGAGAGAGAGAGAGAGAAGGGAGAGAGAGAGAAGAGAGAGAGAGAGAGAGAGAGAGGAGAGAGGAGAAGGAGGGGAGAGAAGAGAGGAGAGAGGGAAGACGAGGAAGAGAGAGGAGAGGGGAAGAGGAGAGGAGGAGAGAGGAGACGAGGAGGAGAGAGAGGAGAGAGGCTATGAAGAGAGAGAGGAGAGAAGAAGAGAGAGAGAGAGAGAGGAGAGAGAAGAGAGGAGAGAGACAGCCTTTACAATGTGTGGTGTGTTGTGTGTGTGTGTGTTTTGTGGGGGTTGTGGGTTGTGTTTGTGGTTGTGGGTTGTTGTGGGTGTGGGTGTGGTGTGGTTTTGGGTGGGTGTGGGGTGTGGGTGGTGGGGGGGGTGGGTGTGGGTTGGTGGGTGGGTGGGTGGGTTTGCGCGCTCGGGGCAAGGGGAGAGATGGCTTGTAAACCAAATTGACCTGTCCAAAGGGAAACTAGCGTCTTGTTTGGAGTCACTGATTACAATCTTGTGTTTGCTTGTTTGCTTGGGGTTTTCTTGGATTTTATAGTATTTCTATATATATTTTATAGATATATATATATATATAATATATATATATATAATATATATATATATATATATATATATATATATATTAAATATATATATAATATATATATAATTATATATATATTTTTTCCACTACTACTACTACTACTACTACTACTACTACTACTATACTACTACCACCACCACCACCACTATACCACCACCAACCACCACTCCCACCACTACTACTACACTGCTACTACTATACCACTATACCACCACTATTACCACTACCAGCTGTTTTGCTTGTACAGGGGCCTTATCCGCCCATGTATGGAGTATGGTCTCACATGTTTGAGGAGGATCCACTCATACAGATCTCCTAAACAGGGTTTTGAGTCAAAAGCTTTTCGTCTCATCAATTCCCTCCCTGATCTGACTGTCTTCAATCTTAAATCACGGCCGGGAAAAGTTGGCTTTTTTTTAGCAATTTCTACCATTATTTTCATGCTCACAGCTCTTCTGAACTTGCTAACTGCATGCCTCCCCCCTTACCCGGCCTCCTACACAAGACTTTACTCATTCTCATTCCTATTCTGTCCATATCAAATGCATGAGTTAATCAGTATCTTTACTTTACATCCCTTTCACTGGTAAAGTCTGGGGGCTCTTCTTCCTGTTTCTATTTTCCATTTCCTACGACCTTAAATCTTTTCAAGAAAAGAGTGACAAGGAAGACACTTCCCGAACTAAATTGGCCCCCACACCTCATTTTTTGTCTCTCTTTTACTGTCTTCTTTATAAGGGACTGGTAACTAAGCAGGTTTTGTGGGTTTCCTTTTTGTTGGCTCTTGGCCAGTCCTTTGTCTTTTTAAAATAAAAATTAAAAGATATATTTATATTATATATATATATATATTTAATAAATAAATAATATTATATATATATATATCTAATAATATATGGATAATATATTATTATATAGAAAATATTATATATTATATATATATATATATATTATAAAATATTATAATTATATATTTATATATATATATATATCTAATATATATATATATATTTTAAAAATAATTATATATATATATATTTTTATATAAGAGGGGCGGGAGGTAGCGGAAGTGAGTGGTTAGGTCTACGAATGGCGCTCGGTGACCCGAGTTCGTCCCCCCAAGAAAACCCAAAAAAACCTTTTCTGCCCTCCCGTGGCCCTAAAAAACACCCACTGCCCTGCCTATAAACCAAAACCTTCGATTTCGAGGCTCGGAGGCACAGGGGGGGCGGCATGAGCCTTAAACACAGGGCCCCCCAAATTTTTTTTTAAAAACCGCCGCGGGCCCCCACGGGGGGGGACCAACCATCACAGCCAAAGGGGAACTCCCGAGCCTACCAAACCGAGCCCTGGGTCACCACTGCCTACAGGCGCCTATAGGCACATATGTATAAAAAAAAAAAATATAATATATATATATATATAATGTAGAGAGAGAAGAGAGAGAGAGAGAGAGAAAGAGCTGGGCTCTTAAATACATTGAATGTTATTTTAAATACTAAATACATGGGATAAATGTATTTAAATACTAAATACATTTTGCGAATGTATGTATCTAAATACCAAATACTAAATCCAATGAGTTGTATTTAAATACATTTGTAAAAACATTTCAAATATTACACACAAATGTTAACAAAGTATCAGTAATTTATGATTTAACAATATACGTAGAATACTTGATAAATGATAAAGGATACTTTCCTATTGTATTTCCTTTTTTAGGGAGGCCTTCTGCCAGAAGGCCCCCCCCCAGTGGGGGGTTTGGGGCCAAATAATGATAAAAAGAGTATTTAATTTTTATATTATGAGTTTATATTGTTTTTAATTTTCTTTAAAGTATGTAAATACGTATTAAATAGTGGAAAACCAAGTATTTAAAATACTGCCCAGCTTTTATCTTTACCCTTCTTTTTTTTTTCTCTCCCCTCTCTCCTCTCTCCTTCTCTCTCCTCTCTTCTCTCTTCTCTCTTTCTCTCTCCTTTCCCTTTTCCTCTCCTCCCCCTCTTTTTTTCCCCTTCTTTCTCTCTTTCTCTTCTTTTTTCTTCTTCTCTTTCCTCTCTCTTTTCTCCTCCTCTCCCCTCTCTCTTCTCTCTCTCTCTCTTCTCTCTCTCTCCCTCTCTCTCTCTCTCCTCTCTCTCTCCCCTCTCCTCTTTTCTTTTTTCCTTCTTCTCTCTCTCTCTCTCTCTCTCTTTCTCTCTCTCTCTCTTTCTCTCTCTCTCTGTCTGTGACGACATTTTATCGATACACGCGCGATCAAGTCGGCTTGAGGAGGGAACGCTTGATGACGGTTTGTCCAATGGCCAAATTGACTAGTGTACGAGATGGCCAGTGTACGGTATGACCTGATACCCAATTGTCTTGTGTCTTATATGACTTGGGACGCAAATGACTTGTGGATCAAATGACTTCATTAACATGCAAGCCATTCATGAACCTATGGAAGACGGATGGGTGGTCCTGTTCTAGTTTTTGCATGGACTGGAGGTAAAGGTAGGCCGATTTTAAGTAGTTTGCATGTCCAGCTGCGGCGAATATGGGCAAACAGTCAGCGATGGCGTGGAGGTGCATAACCCAGGATACTGTGCGATCAGCCTTGATAAGGTCCCTGACGACGCCTAGCATCTGTTGGTAACTGAGCCAGAGTTTGCTTGTTTTAGAATGAGTTGAGAATTCATTTCTTTTGGTAGACAAGACTTGGTCAATAGTAGTGAGACAGACAGATGAGATGAGCGAATCCAGTGTTGTGTCCCCTGTCAGTGTTTGCATATACAGCTCTTCAATTTCATTCACAAGTTTTGCAAAATCAGGGTCGTCACAAATGATTCTGTCTACAACCTGTTGTGTGAGACACTGATCAAGGAGTAGATGACCACGGAGAGCACGCTGAACTGCCTTTCCTGACAAGATGTGCTGTACTGCATTCTCGCCATAGATGGTTCCCAGGATTTCGTTGATTCCACTTCGATCCACCAACGTTCATATCGCACCCAGAAGATTCATTAGTGTGGAAGCATCCCAGCAGCAACACCACATCTCGAACCGGACTGTCTGCAGGCACCTCATGTTTGATTTGGGACGCTTTCCAGTACAGTGGCTGGTCAAATGTCACAACTGCCGGGGACTTGTGATAATCTGCAATTTTGCAAAGGTACTGAAGGGTGGAGAAGATGCATGACTTGTCCCCAGAAAGCATGTCAAATGTCAATGATTGGAAGCAATACCACAGAGGACTGCCCTGGATAACTGCAGTCCTAATGCAACAGATGCATCATGCCATTCCAGTTTGGCGCAGGTTGTTTGAAGCGTAGGGACATCTCCCACAGTAGGTCAATCTTTTGATCAGCAGCTTCAAGGAATGGCAGAGGATCAAACTTGATGTTGTCACGGGCATATTTCGTGAACCGGTATTCCTTTACATCAACTTCAGTCAGTTCAACAATCTTCAGATCTTCAATCCGGCTTCTAAGGATTGTTTGGCGGACTTGCCTCCCTGGAGTTATGGCTGCAAGCATCCCCATTCCGTGAAATGTACCCTTCCCATCTTATGTCATGATGTTGTGGTCAACATTATCAGCTGCAAACATCAGTGCCGAATCTGGTCCTTCTATGTCGCCATCGCCCAGTAAATCCAGAGCAGTATAGGTGGCAGCGTTTTCCTCAAATCGCTGGACCTCTGTGTATGAAGAGCAGAAACCCATGGCTGAGAGGCTGTCGACCAGGAATCGCGACCTGACGTGGGGTGTACCTGTACTGCTAATCCAATCTGCAGCGGTACTATCAAAGCCCTGGGGCGCACGGCTTGTCCAATAGATTGTCCAATACTCGCCACCTTTCTGCAAGTGTCTTTGCTAACAAATAAATGTTGGAGCAAGCATTGCAAGCTCGATGGAATGTATTCTAGGGCAGATTGTAGTTCTAGCGCCGAAATATCAGGATATTGGTCGATTGAAGATATGATCATTGACTTGATGTCGCTCATGATCAGTTTAGCCGCAGTCTGTATGATGGCTCTTTTCTGAGCCTCTTCATCATTTTCTGGCTGGCTAAAATACTCTCAGAATACTACTAGTTTTCTCACGAAATGTTACGATATCATGTAACCCCTCTTGCTCAGCAATTAATGTAGATTCCCCATAATGCTTAACCAGTTTGCATTTGAGGTACTGGTTGCCATAGGCCACGGAATCTGGCTGATCCAGATATTCTGCCATTTTTTTAGCAAGATCATCCACTGTCAATTGTTTCTCATCATTTTCTTCTAAGAACGAGCACATTCCGATGAAGGCTTGCTCTTGGTCAGAGTCCTTCGGTCTTCCAACCTTTCGTGGCTTCTTTTCAGTTGGACCATCTCTGTACTGCAAAGGAATGGCCCGTTTCGTGCGAAAATTGATGTCACATGACCGATGGTACACACAATCAGCAGCGTGGAGGTCCTTTCCGAAATACTCTATTCTACCACGAACAGTGAATGCCCAGTCATCATTACGATCCTTACAATGTGAGAGGGTTGTCTCCACGAATGAATCTGTTTTGACACAGCTGAATTCATCAAAATCGGCACTACCGGGTGATTTTATTATCTCATTGCCACAGAACAAACAGTGCGATTTACTGTTGAAAGGTCCGACAGAAACGCGCGCACTCCTTTTGACAGGTTGAGGTGGTTGTAGCTTGGCTTTCTTGAACAAGTATATTTGCTTCTTGTTAATATAGCTCACTCTGCATCTTTTATGCACCTCGGTATTAGCAACCACCACGATACTGTCGCCTCTGTCGATGCTGGCCTTGTTGATTCCTTCAGCCCCCTTTTCACCAATCACCACCGTTTTACCATCTATCTCACTGCCACATAAAGGACAATTTCCTCGACTTGCCATCTTCTTATGCTCTGAAATGCAAAAGAAATAACTTTTAGTAAAATCTAAAATCTGGAATGGCTGAATGAAAATAATAACTTAACTCAGTGCATGTACCAACCAAATTGACGTCACGACATTATGACTGCGCCTATAATCTTTTTGAGAGCCCAGAATAATGGGGTTATTGTTTTTTAGACTTTTCCAAAGTCACTTGTTCACTGAAATGAACACTTATCAAAGTACGGAAGAGCTAACCGCCTTCCTAACTGGAATATTAGGTGTTTCTAGCGGCAGAGGCGGCCATCAAGCATGACGCCATTTTGACCTATTTTCGGTAACCCAATTTTGGTAAACTTTTGTTGTATCGTTATTTACATTCGAAACAACAAAATAATGCAATAAAACATTTTCTTGCAATTTGTTTGGGGTGCGAGGGGTTCAGGTCATATTTTGACTGGACTATAGGGAGCTTTAAAGAGGAGCTGGATAGGTTCATGGATGGGGATGAAAGGTGGATGTAGGTAGTGTTAGGTGACAGGAACTACCACGTGTAGACCTCGCGGCCTCTTGTAGCTTCCTTATTTTCTTATGTTCTTATGTTCTTATGTTCTTGTTTGTGTTATGGTTGGGTGAAGCGGTTGGCCCAACCGTGTGCTAGATGTGTTGTCAAACAGGTCCAGCCAAATGCCAGTTTGGTTCGACGAAACAGACCGACGAAACGCCTCGTGTGATACCCGCTTTACCCTCAAACTAACCTAACCTAGCCTATGAAATATTTTATTTTGCGCTACATTTCATTGTTACTTTCACACTCGTTCAGACCTATAGAAATACTCGCAAGGTGAAAAATACTTTAATCCAGACACAGTCATGTTCTAAACATGCGCCAAGTTAGGTTAGATCAGATTAGGTTAGAGGTGGGGTTTGGTTTAAAAAACAGATAATATCAAGAAGAAAAGATAATTATCAATACTATGGCAGTGTAAAGTGAAACAAGGTTTGCGGGGTGGGGCGAGCACCCCTTACACCTGTAAAACAAAATATTCCTGACAAATACGAGTGCCAGATACTTTCAAAAACACATCAAAACTATTCAGGAAGATTAATTTTAATCTTCGAAATAGCTGAATGCCCACTACCGAAATTTTACTGAAAATTAATTACAAGTGCTCGATATTATCCTTCAGGTAAGTGAGTTGGTATAGGCCTTCAAGAGTATAACTTAGGCCCTGTATGCAACAACTATGTCATTAGCCTTAGTATCACATTTATTAGTTTATTTTTCTTTTAATTGAAGAAAAGGCGATGCTTCTTAGCCAAAGGTGTTCTTCATTTAGTAACAAATTACTTTTCTGAAGCTAAAAGGTAAAGCGAAAAAGAAAATTTAAACAAAAAGGCAATTGAAAGAAAATTTGTGAGTGAGTTCTGCACACACAGGGTAACAAATTATGGGTTTTATTTACTTATTTTTATTTTTTATACATTTGTGTCTATAGCGCGTGTATGCATTGACCTCCAGGGGCTCGGATGGTAGGCCCTGGAGGTTCACTCGAGGACTGCGATGGTTGGCCCTCGCCCGTGGTGCCGAGGCGAGGTGCCGCGAGTGATCTGGGTGTCAATGGTGTCTCGTGCGTGAGGAAATTGTCTTTTGCACATCATTTATTCTCAGCCATTGATCGTAGTGCACCTTGTAAGGGTCATACTCTTAAGCTCATGGAATGTATAAGGTGAAATGTAGTAGAGGCAAGGCACTGAAGACAAGCCCTATAGCACTAAAATTACCATGACGGTGTGAAGTTTAGATATTTGTGTCTAATGGTAGAAGGATGAAGAATAAATTAAATCATATGGAAGAAAGAGTGAATGTAGACATATACTTTTTATAAACAGCTACACTACATTCTATTGTTCAAGGTGCCGTTCTCTGCCCGTGTTTTACATAGTACTTTTCAGGCTCCCAGTTTCATGTCTTTAAAGTAAAACATAATGTGTTGTATATGATTTTAAAGATCAATGTACTTTTTAAATTTTTGTCAAGAGAAATTTTCATTTTTTTCTTATATAAATTTAGTGATGAAAATATTTTCGCAAAAGTTTTTTTTGAAGAAAATAAATATATATATGAAATAAAAAAAGGACAATTTCCTCTTGACAAAAACTTAGATAAATGGTTGAAAAAGAGAACTCTTTTAGATTTTTAAAACTCCCCTGAAATATTAGTGTTCTGGGATTTTTTTCTTCTAGCAAAGTATTATTTGTCAGAAATTAACGTTGAAAAAAAAAACTCTCATTAACTCATAACTCAGTTAGTATAAGTCCTAGGTGCATCAAAATTGGTACATTTCTGTACCTATTAGTCATTTATATGTGAAAAAATTATTGTTCTATCTTTATAATCATGGAAAATGAAGAATGGTATATTACTCTTCTCTACGGAAGAAAGTATATGGCATATTAATTTCTTTACCGGTCGGTACAAAAATAGAAAAATAGCCTTGGCGAGAGTCCCTTCAACTCCATGGCTGCTTCTCTTTGCTTCCCGTGCTCTTGAAATACTTGCCAACCTTTGTTTGTATATTTCAGACCTCTTGCTCATCTCTAACTGATGATAATATGAGTAAAATCCACAAAGACACAAAGGATGTGGAGGAGGTCTTGTGTGTCGCTGGTGTTCTGTTTACACACATTCTCTCATTAGGTGGACTAAGAGAAAACGTTTTTGTGAAAGGATAGACTACTATAAAGCGCAAAAATTACTCTAAATCCATTCAAATCGTTTTATGAAGATAAATTCGTGGGCATTTGAATGTCCAGCCGTGTGCGCTCCGATCGGCTGGCCATTTAAACTGTTAAAGAGACAAATTTTGATGCGCGTAGGGCTTTTTTCATGGCAGACTTAACAAATTTAAGGTATGAATGAAAAGAAAATGTTAAAATACAAAATAATATTTTTCAAAATATTTCACCTTAGAACTACCTTAAAGTAATCGTCCAGACTCTTTTTTTCGCCTAATTATGTTGAATTAACATTCAAAACACCTAATCCACCAAAAAATAATTGATTTCCAGGCCTTATTTCCGTAAAAACACGACTTTTGTAAAAAGCGCGCGAAAAAAAAAATCACATCTCCAACAGGGCTACGACTGTTATTGATGACGTCAGAAGAGTGACGCCCGCAGAGGCTCCAATGTAAACATCTGTCTGACACCTGTCGGCAAATGTTATGATGAGCGATTGTACTTCGGTGTCAGACAGTGAATCTGTCGCTGTGACAGATCTAGAGTACGATGCTCAATCTGAGACCGAAAGAAATGACGCTGGTCGCGTATATGAGGAAAACGAACCTCAGATTGTCATTGGATCCCAACGCTATATGTTTGAGCCCGAGTTCGAGGTGGATGAACAGGTGTTAGCGGAGCCTGAGGTTCAGCAGGAGTTCAGAGTTCACCTGGCACTTCTCCAAAACATGGATTGGTATGTAAGGTAAATTGGTAAATTTGTGTGTGGGAATAAATAATGACTAACCTAACCTCTATCCTAACCAATCCAGGTAAAATTTTAGTTTTTACCTGCAATTGGAAATTAGATCGGAGCTTTTTGGCAAGGTTAGGTAAGGTTAGTAATATTGTTTTAGGGAGTCCAGAGGGGGGGGTTGAAGGAGGCATCCCTCCCCCACTTTATAATTACGTTGTAGAAGTATCTGAAGGGATATGTGAAGGCCTGTCGGATGAAAAATTAAATAATAATAATAAGGACGGGAAAGGACTCTAGAATTTTACCAGAATTAATATCGGCAACAGTTCCAGGTCACGCAAATAATCAGATCGACAAGTTGAGGATGTTTATAACTACGTGCCTTGTAATGCATTGAACTACAGTAGAACTAAAAAAGGTATTATTCTAGTGTTTGCCCATACTCCCCCTCTCCCACAAAACAAGCTTGGGGACCTGGGGGAATGCGGGATATTTGGCTGGGGTACAAAATATACGTCGCAAACACATAGTTTTTGAGTTTGGGGTGTTGAAAAATTTCCCTAGAACTTGGGAAAATCATTGGATTTCTTCTGAGTCAAGAAATGTGTGAAGCTCACAGAATGATGACCGAAGTGTCGAGAACCCCCCCAACCCCCTGCTAGGAGGTTAGGTTATATTTGTTTAGGTTAGGGTTGGTTATATTTGGTTAGGTTAGGTTAGATTTGGTTAAGTTAGGTTATCGGTGGGTCAAGCCCCATGCTAGGTTAGGTTAGGTTCATTTTGGTTAGGTAAATTTCTCTAGATATAAGGAAATTACCCTAGATCTAGGGATCTTTACCCCCCTCCACAACTCTTAAATTTCGTGTTGCCGATGCATAATTTGAGGCGTCCCGCATTAGAAGGGCCGCTCGCGCCAAAATAAAAAAGTGAGAAAAATGCGTTCAAAGTTTGGCGAACTTCTGACAACCATAACTTTCTTATTAATTATGCTATGACAATGAACTTAGTCTCAAAATAACCGGTAGGCAATCACAATCACGATGGCCTCAAAAAATGTTCGAGATCGTGATATTCACTACCAAATTTTTGCATAGTTATGGCATACTGTGTTATGGTTTCGGAAGTTCACCGAAGTTTGAGTGCTTTTTTTTTTTTAATACTGCACAATAATGGTAATTCGTTAATATTGGAACATAAAAACACAAAATAACAATATTAACAATAACATAAAGTGGAAAAAATTGTGAAGAAACAGTGCGTTGGCTTAAGGGCCGCTCATCCAGTTACCCTCTAGTAGTAGTAGGAGTAGTATTAAAACTACTAGTAGTAGTAGTAACTATTAAAAAAAATTAAATCTTATAATACTATCACTACTACTAAAAAAAAAAAAAAAAAAAAAAAAAAAAAAAAAAAAAAAAAAAAAAAAAAAAAAAAAAAAAAAAAAAAAAAAAAAAAAAAAAACAGGACACTCATCCACTCCCAGACGAAAGTTAAGACCTCAATAGAGTGATATACACTGTAATATCGATTTTGGCAGAATGGTCTGAGCGGCCCTTCTAATGCGGGACGCCTCATTTGTTCTCCACCCGAAAACCCCGCATACCCACAGGTCCCCAAACTTGTTTGGGGGAAGTGGGAGAGTATGGGAAACACTAGAATTTTACCCTGAAAAAGCCCACTAATAAGGGCGGAAAAGGACTCTACAATTTTTCCAACCCAAGGAAAGCATAAGCACACGAGAGTGTGATACTGATAATACTCATTGACAGGCTTATTGATTGACTTAATTACTTCCCGCTTCCTGACAGCAGATCGAGGACGTTTAGGAGTGGGTAGTCTAGTTGCTGAGCATGAGGCTGGTGAGACTGAGAGAGAACCATGTCCATCAGGAGTCTGGCAACTTGTCACAGGGCCAGGGGCGAGTGTCAAGTTCTTAGCTCTTGTTTTGGTAGAAGCAAGAGTGGAGCAGGTGCCCTCCAGGTAGATTGTCGGGACCTGGAACTTATCCTTCAAATCCAATTTGGTTGATATCCTCATAGACACTTTCATCCATTTGCTGTAGCAATCCCGCTGGAAGTGAGCACTACAAATCCTTGCAAATGTCAACTTCCCGTTCCATTTGCTCTTGTCCGCCGCACAAACCTCTTCCATACATTTAACGTTGTCGTATCAGTCGGAAATGGGTGCAAACTTCTCTCGAAAGGCACAGCTGTCTTGCTGCACCCATAAAGGATGCATGCATTTGGCATATCGCAAAAAAAATCTATCAGAAACACCCAAAAATCTTCAAGTACTAAATTTATCTCCTGTGTTTACATCCTTCTGAATCTGCGGGCGGGGAGAGCGCTGCCTCTTGCTACGTCACCGACCCGTGGCGCATCTTCTGCAAACCTTGAGGAGTGTTTTGAGAACTCGGGGAAGTTGCAGATTTTGATTGCGGATTATTTAAAAACGGCTGACTGGATGCAAAAAGTGACGACGTATTGTTGATATACTCGTTAATGGCTATGATTTG
The DNA here is from genome assembly GCA_016584305.1 of Chionoecetes opilio. Lineage (NCBI taxonomy): Eukaryota > Metazoa > Arthropoda > Malacostraca > Decapoda > Majidae > Chionoecetes > Chionoecetes opilio. The sequence continues at coordinate 617,173 of JACEEZ010018914.1, read as the reverse complement.
ATTGCATTAAATCAGGAATGATGAAATGGTCTGGACGATTACTTTAAGGGGCAGTACTGTAGAATTTCTCAAATTTATTTATTCCTTTTTCATGTTTTTGGGGGTTATTACATTTTTGTCGAGGAAAAAATGTTTTCTTTTCTTTTCATTTTTTTTTCTGCATGAATATGTAATGCGAGAAAGTAGCTATAGTCTATTTATTTTAATGAGGCAAAAAAATCCTGACCCCTTGCTGCTTACTGACTGATATTTGAAGCCAGGAGAAGGGAATACTACGCTTCTTCTAAGTTTATGCTGTATTTTATCATAGTTAACCATATTATCAGGTAAACATAGGCATACTTTTAAGCACCCCAACTTAACCCCTTGAGACCCTGAACGTAATTTCCATTGTAATTTGGGTACAGTTAGACGAGTTTTAGTGAATATAAGCAATATTTTATAGATATGACATGTTTAGTATCCATGTACACTTAACTAAATTGGTATATACAGTTACTTTTCGTTATTTTATGGCTAATAACAGAGGATTTTGTATAGGAAAAGAAAGATCTGGCAGTGAAGGGGTTAAGATAAAATGCATTTTTTGCCTTATTAAAAAAGATAGACTATAGACGACTGTTGACCAAGGAGATCTATCAGTTTGGTCCAGTCGGTACCGTCACCAACTGTGGTTTCCTTGGAAGGGCAAAGTCTATACCGTGTGGGTTCGAGCCCTGCCAAGATCAATTTATATAATATTGGGAAATAATATTTATTCCCCGAATTGTGATTGTTACTCTGTCAGTGCGTCTGTGGAAAGATTCTCCTGACGGGATTCATAAGGGATAATAGAGGGCCCAGGGCAGTGTAGTGCTCTATCAGCTCAGTGCTCAGGTATGCCTATGGAACATTGCATTAGATCCCTGTCCCACCCCTCATGGACAGGCAGCCCCCTTTCTAGTCATGAGGGCTGCAGCTCTCCCTTCGGCATCCCATTCAGAATAACATCACGACGACAGAAGAAAAGATTAGAAGAGTGAAAGGTAAAATGGTCAAGCGGTTGTCACGGCACACACAAACATTACGGGTGGTGCAAATACATGTAGAGAGAGGTAGAGATGGGAGCATACGCTAAGCTGCGCGTGGCATACGGTGCTCATCTCCGTGGCATTAGCCCTTAGAGCCTGTGGTGGGTGAGGATCCGTTACCCCGGGACACAGGGCTAACGTGACTCCCGGGTTACCACAGTTACCTTCCCCAGGTTACCCCAGGTACCCATTTATCAACCCCGAAAGGAAGGAAGAACAGCTGGGTAGGCTGGTCACCGACTTGCCCTGGCCCGGGATCGAACCAGGGCCCGCAGATTCGTAGCCAGGCACGCTAGCCACTGCACTACGGAGGCAACAAATACATGTCCTTACCTACATTTCCTATGAAAAGGCCAATCTGAATCACCCAGAGTAGGGAAGAAGAAATTGATCGGGTTTGGAGATTATGGAGTACAGCTTGACTTTACCTTGAATAAAGTGACCTGCATGTTTATAAGAACATAAGAAAATAAGGAAGCTACAAGAGGCAGTGAGACCTACACGTGGTAGTTGCTGTTACTTAACACTACCTACATCCACCTTTCATCCCCATTCATGAATTTATCTAGCCTACTTTTAGAGCTCCCTAATGTCTCCGCACTAACTACCTGTCTACTGAGTCCATTCCAATCATTTACCACCCTATATTATTTATTATTTTACTATTTATATACTCTATGTATGTATGAATGATAGTGGATTGTAAAGACCATCCTTCTCTTACCAGGAGGAAGAGAGAAACATACAGGCACACGGCTCAGAGGTGGCGATGGAACCAGAAGGGGATGACCAGATGGATGTAGACCCCATGCTTCAAATCCCTGATCTCAATTTGTATCGCCTTAACGACTCTGAGGGGCACGAGTGCACGCTGCTTAAGGCTCAAAGTAATATTCAGGGTGCTTCGTCTAGCCCTGATGACACCCTGAACATCCTGATGGCCGATGTGTCGGGCTCCATGAGCAGCTCATGGCCCCAGGTGATGCAGGGCTGGAATGAACACATCAAGAATAAACTTTTTGGTAAGAAGTTACAGTTACAGTGCAGTTAGGTAGAGTTCCTGTCATCACGTTCTGTAGGATGAGTTACATATGTACACATGAATAAGCCTTGGTTACATATGTACACATGAATAAGCCTTGGTTACATATGTACACATGAATAAGCCTTGGTTACATATGTACACATGAATAAGCCTTGGTTACATGATGCCAGCTCTCCAAGATGCATGCGTATTTATTGGCAGCTTTTTATGGCTGTATACCATTACCTATTGATAGTGTGTGTGTATGGATGAATTGGTTGTAATGTCAATTATGCAATATAGTTGTAAAACACACACACACACACACACACACACACACACACACACACACACACACACACACACACACACACACACACACACACACACACACACACACACACACACACACACATCTACACCTAGTCCATTAAGAAACAGGCCAACTCAAAAAACTAAATGCCTATTCCCTTCTTTGCTTCAGGCACTACCAAGTTGTATGTTTTTGAATTTGAAGTACACTTCCTTCGTGAGGATACCACTCTCGAGCAGTCAGACTTCAAAAGTGGTGGAACAAACATAACTGAAGCTCTGAGGCACCTGCGCTCTAAGGTCAGTAAGTGCCGTCAAAGGTTTCTGAACGTGTTCATTATCACAGACGGAGTCCACGGGTCCGGCGAACCACTGCCAGAAACACAGATCAGCCTCATGAGTGTGCCTCCTGGCAAGACAGTGAATGTATATCTTCTGGGTATCACAACCTATTTCCCTGTCAACTACAGCATTGACATTCGTTCCTATCTGCACAATGGCAATGCCAACACTCCCTCCCTCTACTGGGCCAAGGAGACAGGGGATATAGTAGAGCAGATGACGGCCATGGCACTGGACCTGTCAGGGGGCAATATGAAGATGACAGTCAACCAAGAGGGTTACATTCTGCCTGGTTTAGATAGTACCTCAACAAAAAGTCCTGGCGACTGGTTGTACATCCCAAAGTCACCTGACGAAATAGCAAATCTGAAGTTAACTATAGGTTCTGAAACTAAGAAGATACCCCGGAATGTAATGAATGCTAGCATGTCTGTTTTACTGGACCACTTGTTTCCACAATGGAACAATGTGCTTATCCAGCAGCATAGAAAAAGACTGCCTGTACCCAAAGAAACCTTTGGCCTGATGGAGTCCTTGTTCCAAGCAAACATTAACAAGCTGAAAAAAATTCATCGACAACCCGACAATAAATCATTAACCGTGAAGGACCGGATTCATAGGAAAAATGTGCAGAGTTTTGAAACCAAGTTCTCCACCCTCATGAATTTGAGCCGCACGGTCATTAGTATTGAGGTAAAGTATGAGAATGAGATTGAGCTTACAAACAGCATTCTAAAGAGCACTGTTTCTAGCCAGAAGTATGAAACGAGGATCCTCAAAATGCGCGGGCACGGGCTGGATGACTTTGAGAATGACATTGCAGCATTCCGCACCATCTACAGTACGTCAAAGCCAAACCGTCCATCATGGCCCTGCCGCCCCTTCCTCTGGATGATTGCTGCCGAATCACGGCGTCCTCGACTCTTTCAGACCTGCAGTGTTAATATAGCGAGTGTGTTAGCACATTCACTTGTTTGTACACGCCCGCCAACGGCGTGAACCAATGGCAGACCGCCATATCATCAGCTGGCTCATGGCTCATGACGTCATAACTGGTGATCACGTGACAAGACAAACGACGTGGAGTGTAGCGTCAGTCAGTCCCCAGAGCGCAGGGAGTGCAATTGTGAGTATAAACATTGGTAGCAGAGCGTAGTTACACAACTGCACTAATGGCGTGTTCACTGAAGTGGCCTCCGAAATTGGAGCGTGATGAAGAATACGAGATGTGGAAGGAGGATGTAGGTGTGTGGTGTAGACTTACCACAATTGAAAAGAAGAAGCGTGCGTTGGCGATACATCTGTCACTTTCCGGGCGGGCCAGAAGTGCATCGTCGGAAATTGATAAGACCAAGTTGGAGGCAGAGGATGGCGTGGAAGTGTTAATGAAGAGACTGGATGATGTGTTTTTGGTCGATGAAGGAAGAAGGAAATTTGCAGCATTTGAGGCTTTGTATAGCCTACGGAGAAAAGAGAGAGCAGAAATTAAGGACTTTGTGTCAGAGTTTGAACATACGTACCATGGTGTTACAAAACAGGGATTGAAGCATGCAGATTCGGTGTTGGCCCTTATGTTATTGGCTTCATGTTTGTTAGAGGAAAGAGAGAAGCAATTAGTCATGTCAGCAACACAGGTGGTAACATACGATAATATGAAGGCGACGCTCAACCGAATATGTTCGAGTGGTGCGAAGGGACCGAGCGCCCACATACAGATAAAATCAGAACCTTTATTTGTGGGAAATGAGGGCAATGTTGGTGAAAGTGAGGAAGCCCTATATGTGGGCGGAACCAGTCGAGGTAGACGTGGTTGGCGGGGACCGCAAGGCTATGCCCGTGGGCGTGGTAATAGTGGACGTCAAAGACAGGATAGGAGGAAGAAAAACCCTGTGGGGGCATATGGTACAATATCCAAATGTGCTATTTGTGAATCGATATATCAATGGGCACGTGATTGCCCTGACGCCTACGAAAACAAAGGAGGCCATGGTGGGTACGTTGAGGAACCAGTGAACTTATTCGTGGGCTATGTGAATGATAAAGATAGCGAGGACAATTTATTGAAACTAGTGAGTGAATCAAAGGGGTGTGCCGTCCTTGATACAGGCTGTACAAACACTGTGTGTGGTTCACGTTGGCTCGAAGCGTATGTAAATGGGTTGACTGAATATGAGTGTGGACTTGTGAAAGAGGAATGCTCTAATTCCAGCTTCACATTTGGCAATGGTATTTCTGTGACTTCCTTCAAGAAAGTTACGTTTCCCTGTTGTATAGGGAATATGCGTGCCAATGTGACCTCTGATGTGTTGAACTGTAATTTACCATTGTTGCTGAGTAGATCTTCTATGAAAAGAGCCAAAATGATAATCAACTGTGAGACAAATAAAATCAAAGTGGGCGGAAAAAGGGACGTCGTCAATCTACGTACAATAAACAGCAAAGCCGACCGGACACCCCTGCCGCCATTTTTTTCCCCAGCAGGAAAAACATCCCCACGGATTGACCAAAGGCCACATTTTTTACCCTAGTTAGTAAAATTCGTAGCGCCTCTACCCTCCCTCCCTCCACTCTCTCTCTCTCTCTCTCTCTCTCTCTCTCTCTCTCTCTCTCTCTCTCTCTCTCTCTCTCTCTCTTGCACACAAACATAATATTGGAAAGTTATTATATGCGTAAATACATAGATATTATTTCAGCAAAATTAGAGAGAGAGAGAGAGAGAGAGAGAGAGAGAGAGAGAGAGAGAGAGAGAGAGAGAGAGAGAGAGAGAGAGAGAGAGAGAGAGAGAGAGAGAGGAGGAAGATGAGAGAGACGAGACGAGATATGGATTTGAAGGTCAGATCAGGTCAGCTGCTACTCTTTTTCTCTCTCTCTTTATTCAATATCCTTTTTTCAACCTCCCTTTTCTCTCTTCTGTACTCCGCTGTCTTTCCGTGTGTTCCATTCCCTTTTCATAAACTCTCTTCTCTTTCCTCCTCCAGCATTTTGCACCTCTTTATCATTTTCTGCGACCTTTCCCTATTCAGTTTTCAGCTTCCATTCTTGCCTTTCTTTCATATCCTTTCCCCGTGATTGGAGTGGGTGGTGATGATGGTGGAAGCGGCGATGGTAGGGTATGAGATTTAGAAGTTTTCCCAAGGGGGCTATACTCCCGCCGTCCCACACACAACACACTACTCCCGCCGTCCCACACACTGACTCCTCTCTCTCTCTCTCTCTCTCTCTCTCTCTCTCTCTCTCTCTCTCTCTCTCTCTCTCTCTCTCTCAAACTGGCAAAAATAAGCGACAATAAGAGAAAGAGAGAGAGTGTGTAATGTGTGATAAGGACAGCGACAGAGAAAATAATGTGGAGAAGGAAGAAAGAGAGAGGAGACCTCAGGAGAGGAGTGAATCGAGACAGGGGGTTAGGGGGAGGCAGTGGGCAGGAAATAGACAGAAGGATGGAAGGATGAGGAGGAAGGAGGAAGGAAGGGTGCGAGGAGGGTGGGTGATAAAAGGAGGGAACTTAAGTCATAGTGTAGAGGAGGAAAGGCCTTTTAAACCACGTTTTATTGTTTATTTTTGTGTATGAATTCTTTCTTTCTTATTGTGTTGCCTCCATCAGCACATTATTGTTGTTTTATTCTGAAAGATCCAGGTCCCTGGTTGTATTCTATTGTATGTATGTTATTTCTTATTTCATTGTCAAATATTGTAAGACTTTATTCAATTAATAACTACCACGTGTAGGTCTCACGGCCTCTTGTAGCTTCCTTATTTTCTTATGTTCTTATGTTCTTATGTAATATTTTCAAGCAACACACACACACACACACACACACACACACACACACACACACACACACACATATATATATACACATACATACACATTCACACAACGAGGAAGGGAGTCGAGTGTATGTTACGGGCGAGATGGGGAGGGATTAGGTGTAGATTAGCACCAAACCTCACAGCGCAGCCATCATTATCTTACCTCTCCCTTGCCTTGCCTTGACCCTGACTCCCTCCTGTCTGTATGCTAGTTTTTTTTAAAGAGAGAGAGAGAGAGAGAGAGAGGAGAGGAGAGAGGAGAGACGAGAGAGAGAGAGAGAGAGAGAGGAGAGAGAGAGAGGAGAGAGAGAGAGAGAGGAGACGAAATAATGTGAAACTGGTTAAAAGAAGAAATATCTGGGATGTGTTTTTGCAAACGAACGAGCTAACAGAGAGAGAGAGAGAGAGAGAGAGAGAGAGAGGAGGAAGAAAAGAGGAGAGAGAGAGAGAGAGAGAGAGGAGAGAGAGAGAGAGAGAGAGAAAAGAGAGAGAGAGAGAGAGAGAGGAGAGAGAGAAGAGAGAGAGGGGGAGGGAGAGAGAGGGAGAGAGAGGAGGAGGGAGAGAGAGAGAGAGAGAGGAGGGAGAGAGGAGAGAGAGAGAGAAGAGAAGAGAGAGAGAGAGAGAGAGAAGAGAGGAGAAGAGAGAGAGAGAGGCCTTCTGCCAACGTTCGCGGCTTCAGGACGAATGTCGGCGAGCTAACACACACCGTCCTCAGGAACAAAGCTGACGTCGTGGTGGCCGTCGAGACGTTCCTGACTGATGAGTGTGTGACATCATGTGACAGAATCCCGGGCTATTGTCACTGGATGCGGCGTGATCGAGGCACCGGACAAGGCAGCGGTGTAGCAGTGTGTCACCGTGAGGGACTGCAGCTTCAGTTACTGCCTGTCCCGGTCCCTGAGGAGATAGAAGCGATGTTCTTCCGCCTTCTCCTCATAGACAAAAGTGCTGTCTTGTTATGCTCTCTTTATCGCCCACAATGGCACGGCGCAGCACCCTTAGTCTTCCTCACCGACCTGCTGGACACCATCTTGGCCACCCGTGACTGCCAGAACAGCGTTATTGTGGGCGACCTGAATCAGCACTTGGTGAAAAGGGCCTTCACAGAGTTGACAGTGGTCCATGGGCTCACCAATTACGTCACCTTCCCCACAAACGTACGAGGTGGCTCTCTGGACCCAGTGCTCACTGATCTTCCTGCAGACTCAGTGCAGTGCAGCCAGCTGAACACAGTTGGCAGCTCTGATCATCATGCAGTGCTCTCCCACATTGGCCTAGACCCCGCCAGCGAGGAAACATGCCAGCGGGTCATTTGGCTGTGGGATAGAGCTGACTGGCTGGCCATCAAGCGCGTCCTGTCTGACACTGACTGGGCCGCCGCGCCCTGCGGTGACGTGGATCACAATGTGGCCACCTTCACCACCATTCTCCTTGCCGCGCGGGACTAACATGTTCCACATAGAGTGTACGAGGCTGAGCCGCGAGACTAGCCGTGGTTCGGTTTCAGGTGTCGCCTTGCCGCGGATGATAAATACAAGGCCTGGGTGCGCCTAAGGCGCCGCCCCACACAGAGGAACAAGGCCCTACACCGCGCCACCTGTAAGGCCATGACCAGGACAGCTTCATGGGCCAGGAACAGGTGGGAAAATGACGTCAGGAGGAAACTAGCCTCCAATCAAGTTGACCCCAAGCAATGGTAGTCCTTGGTGAAGGAGAGACAAGGCACCGTCACCCAGGAGAGAATCCCGCCCCTCATCACACCAGCAGGGGACTGGGTGGTAAAAAACCAGGAGAAGGCAGACCTCCTGGCGACGCACTTCAGCAGGAAGATGACGACACAGGACCCTGAGAGGCAGCCACCTCGCCTCACCCGTATGTGTCACCTGGGCCTGGACAGCCCGGTGGTCACGGAGGACATCGTGGCCCGCCTCTTGCGTACCGTCAACACCAAAAAGGCGCCTGGGCCTGATGGTGTGAGTCCCTTCCTGTTCAAGCACTGTGCAGATGAGCTGATAAGGCCCCTCACGTACATCTTTCAGCAGTGCCTCCAAACGGGCGCCTGGCCAAGCCTGTGGAAGGAGGCTCGTGTCACGCCCGTACACAAGAAAAAGGAGAGGACTGATCCAGCCAACTATCGTCCAATCTCGCTCCTGTCAGTTGTCAGCAAGATCTTAGAAAGGATTATTGCAGAGCAACTGACCCGCTACCTAGAGGAGCACCACCTGATGTCCCCTAGACAGTACGGGTTTAGGAAGGGACGCTCCACCTCGGACCTGCTTCTCCTGCTCTCCAAATCATGGCAGGACTCCCTGGACTCTGGCCGCCCATCGCTGGTGATTGCCCTGGACATCGCCGGGCCTTTGACTGTGTGTGGCACAAGGGCCTCCTGGCAAAGCTTGAACAGCTCGGCATCACGGGACACCTGCTGGCGTTGTTCTCGAGCTACCTGCACAGCCGGAGTCTGAGGGTGGTGATGAATGGGAGCACGTCAGTCACGTACCCGGTGGAGGCTTCCGTTCCACAGGGATCGGTCCTGGGCCCCATCCTGTGGAACATTTACTTCAATGACCTCCTCCAAAGCCTCCCTGTGGCGTCTGCCTATGCTGACGACTGCACCGTGTCCCACTCCTACACCAGAGAGGAGACTACGAACGTGATAGATGCCACCAACCGTCAACTTGGTGACATCACGGCCTGGGGAAGACGGTGGCAAGTCAAGTTTGCTGCCGAGAAGACCCAGGCCATGGTTATATCACGTTCGAGGGAGGACCCCAGGCTACTCGGGGGGAAGCTGAAGTTTGGGGACGATATCCTTGCCATCAAGGACTCCATCAACATCCTGGGGGTGGAGGTTGACTCCAGGCTCCACTTTGACCGCCACCTGGAGACAATGGCACGTCGAGCCTCGCTGAGGGTGACTCTCCTGCGCCGAGTAAGGCACCTGCTCGACGCTGACGGCCTCATGCGGCTGTATAAGGCCCAAGTGAGGCCCGTCATGGAGTACAGTTCTCTCACCTGGATGAGTAGTGCCCAGTGCCACCTGTCACTGCTGGACAAAGTGCAGAGGCGTGCTGAGCGCCTCATACACCCAACCGACGACCAATATCACAGGGAACGTCGCCCGCGGCAACAGTGGCAGCAGCAGCAGCGACGACAACAACAACAACATCAGCTGCAGCTCCAACACCAGCAACAACAACAAGAACAACGACTACAGCAGGAGCAGTGGCGGGATGATCCCCGCTCCCAGCTTGACAGCCTGGGGCACCGGAAGAGAGTCGGTGCCCTCACAGTGTTGCACAAGGCCCAGATGCAACACTCTTCCCACCTTGCAGGACTTTGGGTCCCGTGGAGGAGGTCAGAGCGCGCTACGAGGACGGTAGCGTCAGGTGATCTCCTCCTCGAGGCCCCGAGGACCCACACCGTGATGGGCCAGCGAGCCTTTACTTGGGCCACGGCGACACTGTGGAACACCTTCACGGTTGAGGTGGATGTCGTGGCCATGAACACCCAGCAGGTGAAGGTGGCGGCCCACAGATGGTGCCGCTTACATCCGCCTTAGTGCCCGCAAGGCGTAACACAGTGTCGTGTCAATAGTGATACATAGTGACACACACACATAGTGGCACACATTGACACAGTGACACAGTGTACGTGTAAATAGTGCGCCTGAAAAGTGCCTGTGACGGACAGTGACCCTCAGTCTGTAACATTATATATTTAGTTTATCCTATAAGGCATAGCTTTCAGATAGATGTCCCCGGGACAGGGGACATCTTTAGCTTCTGCCACCCATTGCCTTCAACAACCTCTTTGCTATTTTTTAGCCCATGTATACCATGTCAGTTGTTTAAATAAAAAAATAAAAAAGAGAGAGAGAGAGAGGGGAGGAGAGAGAGAGAGAAGAGAGAGAGAGAGAGAGAGAGGGGAGAGAGAAGAGAGAGAGAGGAGAGAGAGAGAGAGAAGAGAGGAGAGAGAGAGAGAGAGAGAAGAGGAGAGAGAGAGAGAGCGAGGAGAAGAGAGAGGAGGGGAGAGGCGCTACGTATTTTACTAACTAGGGTATAAATGTGGCTTTGGTCAGTCCGTGGGGATGTTTTTCCTGCTGGGGAAAAAGATGCGGCAGGGGTCCGGCGGCCCTTTAACTGTTTATTGTACATCATCGTCAGGAACTATCTGGTGGCCGTTATCCGCATGACTAGACCGGGAAGTTAGTATAGTGAGGCACTCGTGGCACTCTACAAAGGACGGGGACCCTCGAGAGAGGGCCTTGAAACTTCATCGTCAGTTTGGACATCCTACAGCAGAAAAATTGAAGAAGCTTGGAGAGATGCCGACATTAGGGACTCGAACCTGGAACGGAGGATTGAAAAGTGACAAGTGACTGTGACGTGTGCAAACGGTATAAAAAAACCGAGCCCGAGACCAAGGGTGATTGTCCCTTTTGGCTAGCAGGTTTAACGAGGTGATTCCCATGGCCCTTAAAGTTCTGGGGCAAGAAGTATTTCTTTGGTGTTTAGTGGACCTGTATACAAGATATTGTACATCTGTGGTTGTTCCAGACGAGAATGCGGGCACTATTATTCGGGGAATATTTCTCGGTTGGGTTGTGCTATTTGGTGCCCCAGGAAAAATCTGATCAGATAATGGCTGTGAATTTAATCATTCAGATATGAAGTTTTCTAGGTGAGGCATTCACTGTTTAAGTTTTATGACGACGGCAGCTGAAATCCCTTGGAGTAATGGTGTTTGTGAGAGGCTAAATTTGCTGTGTTGGAGGAATGGTAAGCATGATTTTGGCGGATTGTCCTGGCTGTGATTTGGATGTTGCTCTGGCTTGGGCTGTGGCTGCCAGGAATGCACGCACTGTCAACATTTTCGGGTTACTCGCCCAACCAGCTGGTATTTGGCCAGAACCCTGGGATTCCTGGAGCCTTTTATGATAATCTACCGGCGCTAGACGGTGAGGACACACCTGCAGGTATAGTGAAGGATAACCTGAATGCACTTCACGCGGCACGGAGAGCATTTACCGTAGCGGAATCTAGTGAAAGGCTGACTAAGCACTTCGTCATAATGTGAGAGACGCGCCCCCGGAGACCTACACTACGGAGATGATGTTTACTACAAGCGTCTAGACAGTAATAAATGGCGCGGACCGGGTACCATAATGGGGAAAGACGGAAAACAATTTTTAGTGAAGCACGGTGGAATGTGTGTGTACACATGTCGAATTGCCACGGCACCGACCAGTGTTGATCCTGCTGCAGTGTCAAATGAGGAAGATTTGTCTCAGTCCAATACCAGTGCTCTGCGAGTTCCTAGTGTGCGTGGTGATGTGGAGATTGGATTCGGGGATTCAGACATGGACTCGGATGATGACGACCATCCCCCGTGAAAGTGTTGATGTTGTGGGTGAGGGGGCGCAGGTGGTGTGGTTTGGCCACAACGGTGACGTTCGGCAGACGGACAGGGGTGCGAGTGCCTCGGGTGTGTTGGAAAATCCTGTAGTGAGATTTAAAGCGGGTCAAAGGATCAAGGGCGTGAGAAAGGCGAGTGTGAGTGGATATCTGGAAAAATTGTTAGTCGGGCGGGGAAGGGCGACTGGTCGATACCCCAAACTGCTACAACATTTAAGAGTGATAAAGATGGTAACATTAATTGGATGGATCTGGACAGAGATTTTACGTCATGGGAAACAGTGGACGAGGCAACAGAAATGCTTGTGTTGTTTAATACAGATGAGGTGGTGTGTGCTAAGGAAAAAGATTGAGAATTGGAGGACCAAGGAGGGTATGAAGAGCTGGAGAATGTGGGTCCAACAAGCTATATCTTAAAGTTGGGTGGTCACAGAAAAGCTGAAGGAAGGGAAGACCCATTGTGAAGGCACGTTTGGTAACCAAGGGGCTTTTAAAGAGGACACCATAGGGCTGCAGAAGAACTCTCCCACTTGTTCAAAGGAGCTGTCCGTTTGCCAATGGTACCTCGCCTCAGCTAATGGTTGGGTGTGCCACCCCAATGGATATACAAGCTGCGTTAACCCCCAAGGGAAACAAAAAAGAGCGTGAAGTGTACCTGATACCTCCTCCTGAGTTCAACAATGGCTTATTGTGGCTTTTGAGGAAGACGGTGTATGGTTTGTGCGCGCGGCCAGACAATGGTACATGAGTTTGAAGGACGCTGATATGTTTTCGGTGCCAAGATTTCGTCCCTGGACCCTGCATTGTTTTCGTGGGGCCTACATGGTGGAACAGAGGGTATCATATGCGTATATGTGGATGACCCTTTTTGTGGGCTGGTACTATGAACTTTGAGCAGCACGTCATAAACCAGTTGCGTAGGGCCTTTTCCCAAATCGGGTCTTTCGATTCCGAGTGCCTTAAGTATGTGAGGCTCAACGTAGTTTTCCACAGAGGACGGCGGTATCACAATCGACCAGTTTCAGTATGGAGCTCGTTGAATCCGGTTGCCCTTAGCAAGCGTCGGGCGTTGGAGAAGACGAGTGATTTTTCAAAACGAAGAAAACAGAATATCGTGGGTTGGTCGGGGAAATAAATTGGGTGGCTACTCACACTCTCCGATATAGCGTTCTGTTGTGGCGAGCTGAGTTGTTTCAATTCCAAAGGCTACGGTGTCTGACATATTGAGACAAATAAGGTGATTGAGCGTGTGAAAACGGATAATGTTGGGTTGGGTTTTTTCCCGAGGATTAGACCTTTAGATGAGTGCCACATTGAGTGCTACGCTGACGCATCCTTCGCCAACCTGCAGGGACATGGGTCTCAATGGGGCTTTATTATCTTTCTGTGCGACACTAATAATGTACGGGGCCCTATTTACTGGCAGTCAAGGAAGGTTCGACGGGTGGTCAATACAACTCTTGCTGCTGAGACCCTGGCACTTCTGAATGGTGCTAGTACTGCGGTGTATGTGGCCAGTATTCTGCAGGAGATCTCCGGATGTGAGAGGATCCCTATCAGATGTTTTGTGGACAACCGTAGCGTAGTGGAAGCCCTATACACTTATAAATTGGTGGACAACATGCGTCTGAGGATTGATATATAAGTGCTTCGAGATATGTTGGATCAAGGGGAATTGAAGGAGGTAACGTGGGTGGAGACATCAAAGCAACTGGCAGACTGCCTTACCAAGAAGGGCGCGTCGACTATGCGGCTGCGGGAGGCATTCAGTCGGGATTAGGTGTTGACTGTCATCAGCAACATGTAGGGAGTGTAAATGTGTGTATTGGTGAACATACAATTGTACATAGTTGTATGTACTAAAGGGGACACGCAAAGAAAAGAAAAAAAATATAGCGAATGTGTTAATATAGCGAATGTGTTAGCACATTCACTTGCTTGTACACGCCCGCCAACGGCGTGAACCAATGGCAGACCACCATATCATCAGCTGGCTCATGACGTCATCACTGGTGATCACGTGACAAGACAGACGACGTGGAGTGTAGCGTCAGTCAGTCCCCAGAGCGCAGTGAGTGCAGTTGTGTCAAGGAGTATAAATATGCAGGATGAAGACTTTCCACTCTTGCTGGATGAAGGAAAGTTTGCACTGCTGAAGGACTTCGCCATGACCGGGATCCCTGCCTATGCACCGGTCAGAGACGCATCGCAGATCAACGCGTGGACGCTGGCCATCCGCCACATGCTGGTGACGCCCTTCGCTGTGCTCAGCCAGCGTGCCATCGAGGCCAAGGCAGGGCTGGAAGGGGCGGACAATGCTCTCGGCTTTATCAACAAGGACATGCAGTTGATGGCCGACGATGAGAAAACCAGCTTTAATGTAATCATCCCCATCTTGCCTGCTGCCGCCTGCAAGGCCCTCAAGCCAGTGGTGCGCTCAAACTTTTATGCCATGATGACCACCCTCTGCATCCTCAAGAACCCACACATCATTGACCACTCGGCCCACCTGGCTGCCCTGGCCTGTGCCTAGGAATAACTGTGATCATACTGTTCGATGGATCCTCCCATAAACATAATGTATTGTATTCCATTGAGCATTCTCAAGGTGTTATGGAATATGTACTGGTTTTATGGGGGGGGGGGGGTGCAGGTGTTGTGTATGGTGATGTAAAGGCGTTATGGGTGGTGTACAGGTGTGATGGGTGGTTATGTACAGGTGTTATAGAGATATATAGCTATGGAAAGATCTGGGCGTGAAGGGGTTAAGCCTACGCCAGAGAGAGATACAGTAGAGAACATAAGAACATAAGAATATATTTAAGCTACAAGAGACTCTGAAACCTAAACGTGGTAGTTCCTGTCAACACACACTTGCTTTGGTGCTCAGTAAGGACATTCCAAGGTTAGTGTGTCTCTGTCTGAGGCTCCAACTTAAACCCTTGAGTGTGTGATGGATATTAGTATAAGTGTGAGTTATCAACCTGTAGATGTGTCACCGTGAATAGCTCAGTGATTAGTGAGAGACAGATGAGTGTACTGTACCAGATGCAATGCCTGTGGGAATCGTCCTGCCATACGCTCCACGGCAAGGTGCTGGTTGAACCTCCTGTTGGGGACCAGGTAGAAGGGACAGGCAAGGATCTGGCAGGCGTTGCGAACCATCTTGTACTCCGCGTTGTACCTTCTGGAAAAAAACGTGAAGCAATGGTGCAAAGTTGGTATACAATAAATAAACCATAAGACATGTGAGAAGAGAAGCACACACCTCTTCACCATTCACCTTCTCGTTATGACAATTCTTTATTAATAGAGAAGTGAAAAATTTGTTATGAGAAATTCTTCATTAAATGCAATTGACCATTTCCCAAACATGTCGGGTGGCACCTGAGAAAATGCAGATTGCGTCACTCCAACTTAATGTAAAGGAAAGCAGATGCCTCGCTCCAAATGATAATAGTATGACAAAACCTTCGCTAAACATTTGATACGATAATTTTTCTCGTATTACAGATGTTATGTTCCTACAATTATTTCTAGTTTTAATTTTCTGATATGATGAAATAGTTGGTGAGTCATGTGCGAGGTGGTGTGTTGGGCAGCATGTTCTGTACGATCCATGGCAACGCACACCACTTTGTAGGTTCATGATTTCTTGAATTATTTTGAGGTTACAAAGCAGCAAATGCAAGTACGTATGGTGAAAATGATACACAAAAAATGTGCAAAACTTATGAAAATAATAGAAATAGCAAAATTTAATGAGGGTATATGTGACCAAAAATATTCCAGGGATTTTGCTTTTTTTGTTGAGTAATATTTCAAAGTTTTATTGTAATTGAAGGCTGTGTAAAATTTGAGTTTGTAAAATTGCTGATGTCCGTAAACTATTTCAAATATTTATGAACAATCTGCACTTTGTTATATCACCTTCCTTGTTTGGGAGAAAGTTAATTAATTGTATGGAAAAGATTAAAGGACAGACCCTATCAGGTCTTAATGAAGGACTAAAGGTCACCCCTTTCTTATTCAAACATTATCCCTTGATGTGAAAAACAAATATTTTCTTTAATAATGCTATTAGTCAATTATGAAATTACAAATGGCAAAAATAAAAGTTTATAAGTTTGACAACTCTTCAATAGCTTGTCTTTTTGCTTATTTGTTTCTTTCAGCTAGTGACAATATAGAACGTAGTAACTTTCCGCCATTCCTTTCATAACAATAAATCATTAACCCCTTGAGATCCAGAACGTAATTTCCATTGTAATGTGGGTACCATTAGAAGCTTTTCAGTGCATATAAGCAATATTTTATAGATATGACCTGTTGAGTATCCCTGTCCACTAACTAATTTGGTATATTAAGTTACTTTTCGAAATTTTATAGCTCGACAACAGACAATTTTTTATAGCAGAGGAAAGATGTGGGCGTGAAGGGGTCAAAGGTCTCTCTCACCTGTACACCGCGCTGAAGGTCTCCTCCGTCACTTGTATGCCTCGGCCCTGCGCCTCAGCTACTACCTCCTTGCGGGAGAGGGCCGTCACCACATTCTTATGGACGGCAAAGTACTCCTCCCTCCACTCACTCAAGATAACCTCACTCAACTGTGGAGGGAATCTGGAGCACCAGAACATAAGAAGAACCTCACTCATCTGTGGAGGTAATATTGAGCACCAGAACATAAGAACATAAGAAGAACATATAACCTCACTCATCTGTGGAGGTAATATGGAGCACCAGAACATAAGAACATAAGAACATAAGAAGAACATATAACCTCACTCATCTGTGGAGGTAATATGGAGCACCAGAACATAAGAAGAACATAATTATAACCTCACTCACCTGTGGAGGTAATATGGAGCACAAGAACATAAGAACATAATTATAACCTCAATCACCTATGGAGGTAATATGGAGCACCAGAACATAACATAAGAACATAAGAACATCACTCATCTGTGGAGGTAATATGGAGCACCAGAACATAAGAAGAACATTAGAAAATAAGGAAGCTACAAGAGGCCCAGACACCTACACGGGGAGAAACACAACAGTTTTCCTTACACCACACCACATAGGGAATGGCATGACAAAAAATGCAAACCCCAGGAACTACCACCATACATTCCTTATTTTCTTATGTTCTTATACCCCAATGTGGCAGTGCTTAGAACATAAGAAAATAAGGAAGTTACAAGAGGCCATGAGACCTACACGTGGTAGTTCCTGTCCCTGCTTGATTAAATAGTTCTCCCTATGAAATGAGATACAAGTCTATTCACAACCACACATGCCTGTCTGCCTAGGGATCAACGGCAAGGGAGAGTCATGAGCAAAATAACAACAAAAATGACTGGGAATCTGTAACTCTTGGACAATTTTCCTTAGAGAGAGAAAGAGAGAGAGAGAGAGAGAGAGAGAGAGAGAGAGAGAGAGAGAGAGAGAGAGAGGAGAGAGAGAGAGAGGAGAGAGAGAGAGAGAGAGAGAGAGAGAGAGAGAGAGAGAGAGAGGAGAGAGAGAGAGAGAGAGAGAGAGAGAGAGAGAGAGAGATACCATCCCTCACCAGGGCCTCTCTGGAGAGTCTCGCAGTTAACAATAAGGAAGTAGAACATCACCTGCGGCAAATAGATCCCAAGAAGGCGCTAGGGCCCGACAACATCAGCCCTCACCTACTAAAGGGATGTGCTGCCCAGCTCGCTCCACCACTCACCATCATCTTCAACAACACCCTTTCCTTGTGCAAGTGGCCCACGCAATGGAAAGAGGCAAGAGTGGTGGCCATCCACAAAAAAAACAGCAAACGGGACCCAAAGAACTACCGCCCAATTTCCCTTCTCACCACTGTTGGGAAAATCCTGGAGTCCCTCATCACCGCCAAGATCAACACCTTCTTGGACGCCCACCATCTCCTCAACTCCAAGCAATTTGGTTTCAGGCAGGGAATGTCAGCTGCAGACCTGCTCCTCCTTCAGTCTGCTTCCTGGATCCACTCGCTGGATAGAGGAATGGACACCTTTGTCGTGGCTTTGGACATCGCCGGAGCCTTTGACAGGGTGTGGCACCGAGGTCTCGCTGCCAAGCTAAGGAGCCTGGGAGTGCGCGGCGCTCTACTGCAGCTCATCCAGAACTACCTCCAAGACAGGACCTTACGAGTGGTGATCAACGGCCACACTTCCAGCCAGCAACCCATCCACGCCAACGTCTCGCAGGGCAGCGTACTCGGGCCTCTTCTGTGGAATGTCTATTGCAATGACATTCTCCAGCTCATTCCTGAGGCCCAGGCCTACGCTGATGACTGCACCCTTGCCTTCCCCTGCGACAGACGTGACTGGCAGGACACGGTGTGCTGCATCAACCTGGCATTGGACAACATCGTCACCTGGAGTAGTCGATGGCAGGTCAGCCTGGCCCCTGACAAAACCCAGGCTCTGCTTATCTCCCGCAGGCAAGATATTGCCAACCTGCCTGCACCGAACATATGGCTTGAGGGCAGATCACTCCCCCTTCAGAGATCCATCTCCATCCTTGGGGTGGAGTTTAACGCGGGACTGACCTTCACCAGTCATGCCAGGAGAGTTGCTAAAAACTCGGCCTGAAGACTCAGCTGTGTCCGGCGCATCTCCCACCTTCTAGATGCCAAGGGGGATGAAAGGGGAGAAGGTGAGAGACTCACCTTCTTATAAATTTGTTGGTATGACTTTTTATTCTCCTTGGTCACCTGAGTCTTGATTTGCTCCAGACACTGTGCGTGGCTTGCTGGTTCCTTGGACAGCCGCTCCCGTGAGCTGCGGTGGAGCAGAGCCTCACACACGCACACCAATACCTGCCAAAGTATTGCTGCGTGTAAAGCATGGTGAAATGTGCTTCATAATCATGAATCCATTTGGTAATAACTTTTTTTTATTTTCAATGTTATGTTCAAATGATGTATTCTTATCCTCTGTATCCCTGCTACCTTTGGAGGATCATAAGCAGCATTGATTTGCTCTTCAGGAATACCCATTTCCTGGACCCAGGCACGGAAAGTGTTAAACCTGACGTCTCCACAGCTTCCTAAATATCTTAGGCGCTTAATCTGAAAAGCAAAATGTTATATGAGTTCAAATGTTCATGAGAGAGCAAACGTTCTACTTCTTCACAGCATAAAAACAGGTGTACACCATTCTCACATTCATGAAACTCCGATCACAAACTGCATTTTCAATGAAATAAACATATTAAAGGTTTTCAATCTGGGCAAAAAAGATACAAGGTTATCCAAAGAGAAACAAGTTTTTATATAGTGCACCAACAAGCAATCTCGGCATGCTGGCTGGCTACGGGAGAACTGTGTAGTGGTGACCATGAACTTACTTTAACAGTGCCTGCAGCCCACCATGCCACTTAGTAATGGAGCATCATGCGCTGAAGAGAACAAGTGCTTTATGTGTGGGGCAAATCTAGGGAAAAGTTTTCTGGGGAACCAAGTTACAAGATAACCTGAGAAAGTTTTTAGGGGGCAAAATTACCAGACAGCTTAGTATACCTTGTATATTTTACTAAATCATCTGGTATAGTTGTAGTATATCCTTTAAGCACAAATAAAAAGTAAGTAAAGATGGGGACATACACTGTGCTGCACGTGGCCTCGGTGCTCATCTCCGTGGCATTAGCCATTGAGCCTGTGGTGGTTGAGAACCCACTACCCCGGGACACAGGGCTAGTGAGACATCCGGGTTTCCACAGTTACCTTCCCTAGGTTTCCCCTGGTACCCATTTCTCGACCAACCCCGAAAGGAAGTATGAACAGCTGGTTCGGCTGCACGCCGACTGCCCTAACCGGGATTCAAACTCGGGCCCGGGGATTCGTAGCTAGGCGTGCTAACCACTACACCACCGAGGTCCATATTAGTCTTAGATAGCACAAATTAGCACAAATAGTAATAAATAATTGGCTAAAATAACGATAGAGTACATCAACATCCCAAATATTGATCTTTTGTACCGTGTGTGCAGGAAAATAATTCATAGATAAACAATCCTATGGAAACGAGCAGTACATGACATAATCCACATTTTGGGAGGGGCCAAACTACAGGATTTTCCTTTTTAGGGAGGGCCATGGCCCCGGTCAGGATCCACCAGTGACTTTAATGTCACTTTGTTGCAAGTTAAACTATGGAGTTTGAAGAACAGAGACTCTTCTGTCGTGGCCATCCCTTTGGGGGTATTCTTAGGGACGGGCGTCAATGATAGATAGACATTAAAACAGATTGATGGATCGGATCTATGCTACAACATATTGTAACATAAAAGGAACTACCACGTGTAGGTCTCGCGGCCTCTTGTAGCTTCCTTATTTTCATATGTTCTTATATTGTAACATCTGACTGCCTCCATACAACAAACTCCCCACACAGCCCACACTCTCACCTTCTCCATGTTGACAGCCAGGCATTTGGTGTCATTGAGGCTGCCGTCCAGAGCCGCCGCCCTGCTCATGGAGAACTCTTTGATGGATCTCAGCAAATTCTCAGGTGCATAAAAGTCCGACAGCAAATTTTTGTGGCTTGCTTTGAAGTCACTAATCAAGGACTGAGGGAAGGAAGAGTGTCATTACTACACTGCATCAACACAAGCATGCCTGTCTACAAGATAACATTACAGGTCAGAGCATTTCTTAAGCAAATCTTACTGGGCGACATCCATGCTGTGTTTATGAATCTCCCAGTGGCACCAACAAAATGTTACTGCATAACAATCGACGGGTTATAGATGGCTCTACAAGATGATATAGGCAATAATAGAAGAAATATATGTAAATACAAATCATTATTTTGTATGCAGTAATAAGAATGTACTTCCGGATCTTGCACACACACAGACATGAGCCATTACATCCCAGAAGGATTTGATGAATAAATATCTCGTCGCCCAGTAGCTTAAAAATGTCCTTACTGGGCAACAGTTTTTCATCACTGGGAGACACTTTGGTCGCCCAGTTATCATTTAAAAAAATTCATTGTTACTTACTGCTCCTGTAACTCCCAGGCTATAATCTGATGATGTACAATATAATTAACTGGAGTGGATGGATTCATGTACTTCTTTTCCCCAATTTAGGCTTCCATGAGATAAGAAAAAAATACCTTATGTGTCTCAATTTCAAAATATTGAGTTGAGTAAAAATCTACTTTGAAAGTAGTACATCATTTTTCTCCAGAACTTTCCAATGTATCAACTTGAAATTGAGGCAAAGTTTGGAAGGATAAAAAAAAAATTTGGAATAAATATCTAGGTACTGTGGAATTGCTTGTCATGACCCTACAACCTTTACTGCTGTTGCTACAAGACATCCGTGACTTTGCATAATACTCTATGGAGCAGCTGATGACTGCAACACATTTCTTTACCGCCCTCATTACCCACCAACTGTGTATCAACGGGACAAATTAATACCCACAAATCATGAAAGGAACATTTTGTAGGTAGTATATTATAAAACTAGAGATTGAAGTACTCGCATTCCTGTGACACAAAAAGAGAAATGTCACCTACCGTAGATAACACTATAGTCGCCAGTCACTTGCCACTGCACTAATGTCGCCAGGCACAAAATATTACGGATATTAGCATCACTACAGACTTGTATGTGCCACTGAAGACATGTAGTGTGATGTACATGATATAAACTACTGTGTATCATCTTCAGTGGCACATACAAGTCTGTAGTGATGCTAAAATGTGTAATATATTGTGCCTGGCGACATTAGTGCAGTGGCGAGTGACTGACGACTATAGTGTTATCTACGGTAGAAAGCTAGACTGGCCTTCATACGGCACAACATTACAAGACATTTCATCCGTGTCACTTTGAAACCAAAACTGTCCTCACCTATGTTAAAAAAAAGGAATGCATCCTACCTGGCTTGAGTTCCTGAGCCATTCCTCCTTCTTCTTGGAGTCATTCAGCTGAGGGCAGAAGAAGTCAGTGAAAGGCGTTGCATCTTTTACTTCATCAGGCTTGGTCTTGTAGGTAGACACACAGCGACCAACAAACTCAGCCAACAGCAACTGGAGATACTCTTGCAACTGACGTGCTGTCACACCATCCTTCCTCAAGCCAAGGAAGAACAGGGGCTTAACCAACGACTCACACTTGAGAGTGTGTCCTTCAAAAGTCTCTGTGCTCTCTGTCATGAGTGTTTGCCGAGATGCTGTGGTCAGGACGCTCAAGTAACTTAAAATGGGCTTCCGATCCATGTAGAGTTCCGCCGTGGCAACGACGGCGGCCAATCGCTCACTCACGTACGAAGGACGACTGGCAGGAGTGTGTTCTGCGATGGACTTCACCCTGGCACAGGCCAAGCCAGCCAAGTGGGCCGAGTGGTCAATGATGTGTGGGTTCTTGAGGATGCAGAAGGTGGTCATCATGGCATAAAAGTTTGAGCGCACCACTGGCTTGAGGGCTTTGCAGGCGGCAGCAGGCAAGATGGGGATGATTACATTAAAGCTGGTTTTCTCATCGTCGGCCATCAGCTGCACGTCCTTGTCGATAAAGCCGAGAGCATTGTCCGCCCCTTCCAGCCCTGCCTTGGCCTCGATGGCACGCTGGCTGAGCACAACGAAGGGCGTCACCAGCATGTGGCGGATGGCCAGCGTCCACGCGTTGATCTGCGATGCGTCTCTGACCGGTGCATAGGCAGGGATCCCGGTCATGGTGAAGTCCTTCAGCAGTGCAAACTTTCCTTCATCCAGCACGAGTGGAAAGCCTTCATCCTGCAGGTCTGAAAGAGTCGAGGACGCCGTGATTCGGCAGCAATCATCCAGAGGAGGGGGCGGCAGGGCCATGATGGACGGTTTGGCTTTGACGTAGATGGTGCAGAATGCTGCAATGTCATTCTCAAAGTCATGCAGCCCGTGCCCGCGCATTTTGAGGATCCTCGTTTCATACTTCTGGCTAGAAACAGTGCTCTTTAGAATGCTGTTTGCAAGCTCAATCTCATTCTCATACTTTCCCTCAATACTAATGACCGTGCGGCTCAAATTCATGAGGGTGGAGAACTTGGTTTCAAAACTCTGCACATTTTTCCTATGAATCCGGTCCTTCACGGTTAATGATTTATTGTCGGGTTGTCGATGAATTTTTTTCAGCTTGTTAATGTTTGCCTGGAACAAGGACTCCATCAGGCCAAAGGTTTCTTTGGGTACAGGCAGTCTTTTTCTATGCTGCTGGATAAGCACATTGTTCCATTGTGGAAACAAGTGGTCCAGTAAAACAGACATGCTAGCATTCATTACATTCCGGGGTATCTTCTTAGTTTCAGAACCTATAGTTAACTTCAGATCTGCTATTTCCTCAAGCGACTTTTGGATGTACAACCAGTCGCCAGGACTTATTGTTGAGGTACTATCTAAACCAGGCAGAATGTAACCCTCTTGGTTGACTGTCATCTTCATATTGCCCCCGTGACAGGTCCAGTGCCATGGCCGTCATCTGCTCTACTATATCCCCTGTCTCCTTGGCCCAGTAGAAGGAGGGAGTGTTGGCATTGCCATTGTGCAGATAGGAACGAATGTCAATGCTGTAGTTGACAGGGAAATAGGTTGTGATACCCAGAAGATATACATTCACTGTCTTGCCAGAAGGCACACTCATGAGGCTGATCTGTGTTTCTGGCAGTGGTTCGCCGGACCCGTGGGCTCCGTCAGTGATGATGAACACGTTCAGAAACCTTTGACGGCACTTACTGACCTCAGAGCGCAGGTGCCTCAGAGCTTCAGTTATGTTTGTTCCACCACTTTTGAAGTCTGACTGCTCGAGAGTGGTATCTTCACGAAGGAAGTGTACTTTTAATTCAAAAACATACAACTTGGTAGTGCCTGAAGCAAAAAAGGGAATAGGCATTTAGTTTTTTGAGTTGGCCTGTTTCTTAATGGACTAGGTGTAGATGTGTGTGTGTGTGTGTGTGTGTGTGTGTGTGTGTGTGTGTGGGTGGGTGGGTGTGTGTGTGTGTGTGTGTGTGTGGTGTGTGTGTGTGTATGTGTTTTACAACTATATTGTATAATTGACATTTCAACCAATTCATCCATACACACACACTATCAATAGGTAATAGGGTAAGCCGTAGGTCCAATGAGAAGTAAAATGTAGATTATTTCAAATTTGGCAGGGTGTTTTCTTATGTAAAATTGAATTTTAAGGGTGGTTTGCCCGCTTCAACTTTTTGGTTTGAGCACTTCTTGCTATGCAAAAATGGACTTTTATATTTATATGCAAAACATAGCTTAGCCCCGCTAAAGTAACGGCTTCATTTACACCTATCATCAATTCTTGATCATCTTTTTCAGGATGGGTTCTCCTTGTAAACCAAGTGGGTCGAAGCCCGCACGCAACTAGACAGAGCTCTGGATCCAAGTTGGCCGCCTTTGTTGGCGGTGGACGAGAGTTTGCTGAGAGTGAGGTGCCTACGTATGGCGGCGTGATAAAGAGGGGAATCCTTCACCAAGAACTCAGCGGCATCCGGGAGGGTGTTGACAAGCGGGGGTACCCAGTGAGAGACATTGCGAAGGATCTGACCCCCATGGTGCTTGCCCAGTGGAAGAAATCAAACGCCCAGTTTGCACCTCCAGTGGTTGTTATTGACCGGTCCGTGACTAGAAGGACAGATAATTTTTGGAAGAAGATTAATGAAGTGGTGAGAGACAGAGCAACTAAAGCAGTAAAGGAGTTCGTGGAGAAGAATATGGACAGGCTGTTTGACATAACGGCCTGCCCTCACACGATCTTCCTCTGCAAGGACCAGGACTCCCACTGCTCCAACCCCCAGCTGTGCCACGCGAGAGAACACGTGCAGTGTGACTGCCCCCTGGCCAGCAAAGTCCCTACTTTAGACCTGGAGTGGCTGTACTACCAGAGGATCAAAGTTGGGGAGGAGAGTGCAATGATGATGACAGGGGTAGACAAGAATGAGACGCATAGACAAGTGAAAGCAGCAAAGAGAAAGCAGTTGGAAGAGGAAGCTAAGCTGAAGAAGCAGAAGCAGAAAGATGAAAAGGTCAGACGTCTTGAGCTGCAGGAGCAGATGTTCCTGGGTCAGGCTGAAGATCACCAGGATTCTGAGGATGGGACGGAGGAGTCGTTCACCCTGCCACTCAGAGGAAAGAGGCAGGAGTAACAGGAGTCTGCCATACTGGTAGACCGACTGCTCAGGGAGAGGCTGGGGTCCCTGGCATCCCTTGTGATTCAGTACTTGGACAGGCCAGCTGCAAGAAGAAAAACAATGCCAGTCCGGAACCTGGCACTGGCAAGCATCTGGTTCGACGTTCCGCCCACTGCTGCTGCTGCCTTGGCTTCTGGATTCCTCCAGGACCTTATCACTGACGGACACCTCTCTCCAGACATGTCGTACCTAGTCTGCGATCCTAACAAGCTGAGGAGGGCCAGGCAGGATGCCATGGCATCGGCCAGGGACCTTGACCTGGGAAAGCACCAGGGTACCAAAATAGTTGGATTGGTTTACGATGGGAGGAAGGACAAGACCAGGGCGATGGTGCCCGACAGCTATGGGAAACTGCACCCAAGGTTGATCAGGGAGGAGCATGTGTCAGTGTCAGAGGAGCCATCTGGAAGGTACCTTTGGCACTTTGTACCAGAGGACCCGGTGCCACCTGAGAAGCCTGCGTTCAAGGTGGCTCAGGCTCTCTATGATCTGCTGGTGACATACAACTCCACCGACTCACTGATCGTACTGCAAGGTGACTCAACTAGGGCCAACACGGGGTGGAAGGGTGGTACTCACGCCCATTTGGAGAAGATGCTGGGACGCAAGCTCTTCTGGAGTATATGCGTGTTGCACACAAACGAGTTGCCCCTGCGCCACCTTATCACCAGCATCGACGGGCCTACCTCATCTGACACTGGCTTCACGGGTCCAGTGTGCAGTCTGCTGTCCTGCGTGAATGAGATGCAGTACAACGCAGAGTTCAGAGGAGTGTCAGGCGGTGAAGATCTCACGGAGATACCGGAGTATATCCTGGTCAACATGTCCACTGACCAGCAGGTCTCCTACCAGCTGGTCCAAGCTGTGAAGCGGGGCGTTCTCCCGTTCGAGCTGCAGGAGATCAAGTGTGGCAAGGTGTCCCACTCCAGATGGCTCACCACAGCCCAGTCGCTCGTGTACATGTGGACCAGAAAGCATGGACTGACTGGCTAAGAACTGAACACCCTGGAAATCCTAGTCAAGTACTGCCTGCAGGTGTACTTCAAACTCTACTACGACATCAAGGTTCACCACAGACTAGAGGACGGCCCCAAGCACATCCTCACGCAGCTCAGAGTGATGAGGTCGCAGCCCAAGAAGGTCCAAACAGCTGTGACCTTCTACGTGCGGACAGGAGCATGGTTCGCAAACTCAGAATGTGTCCTCCTCTCGCTGATGGCGAGTCAGAGTGAGGACGACCGCAGGTTCGCCGTGACCCAGATTTTGAAGCTGAGGCCTGGCGAGGAGTACGGGGACACAGTGTAAGACCTCGCATCACACCCAAGCTGAACTTGTCAGCCACCAGCTTGCAGACACTGATCAGCTGGCAGCCTGGCCAGGTGCACGAGCCGGCATTCACCTGTTCACTGTCCGGGGATCAGATCCAGGAGATCCTGGTCAAGCCGTACGAGGTTGCGGAGCTCTCTATCCACACTCAGAGCACCGAAAGAGTCGTGAAGCAGGTGACAGAGGCTGCGGCAGCAGTGGTGGAGCAGCAGGCCAGAGACGGGTTCATCCGGGCTCGGGCCCATCACCGGGAGACAATGCCCTGCTTCAGGTCTAAGAAGGACATGATGGACACGTTCTAGGCCAACGTAGAGGCTGTGACACTGTGATGTAGTGCCTGATGAACCAACTGATCAGAAAGAGTTTACCACGCTAGTAATTTGGAACTCATATTGGTGCATGATGCAATAAACAGGACCAACCGGACACTGCGTACTCATTTAAGCATTATTCGATAAGGGTGCAATATAAAAGTGCGATTTTGCATAGTAAGAATTGCTCAAATGCAAAAATGAAATAAGATAAAATCGTCTTAGAATTCTATTTTACATAGGAAATTGGCATTCCAAAGTTGAGAAAAAGAAATTTTGTTATACGGCGTACCCTAATAGGTAATGGTATACAGCCATAAAGCAGAGCCTGAAAATCTTGTGGACAGCCGGAAAAAGCTGGCAATAAATACGCATGCATCTTGGAGAGCTGGCATCATGTAACCAAGGCTTATTCATGTGTACATATGTAACCAAGGCTTATTCATGTGTACATATGTAACCAAGGCTTATTCATGTGTACATATGTAACTCATCCTACAGAATGTGATGACAGGAACTCTACCTAACTGCACTGTAACTGTAACTTCTTACCAAAAAGTTTATTCTTGATGTGTTCATTCCAGCCCTGCATCACATGGGGCCATGAGCTGCTCATGGAGCCCGACACATCGGCCATCAGGATGTTCAGGATGTCATCAGGGCTATACGAAGCACCCTGAATGTTACTTTGAGCCTTAAGCAGCGTGCACTCGTGCCCCTCAGAGTCCTTAAGGCGATACAAATTGAGATCAGGGATTTGAAGCATGGGGTCTACATCCATCTGGTCATCCCTTTCTGGTTCCATCGCCACCTCTGAGCCGTGTGCCTGTGTGTTCCTCTCTTCATCCTGGTAAGAGAAGGATGGTCTTTACAATCCACTATCATACATACATACATAGAGTATATAAATAGTAAAATAATAAATAGTATAGGGTGGTAAATGATTGGAATGGACTCAGTAGACAGGTAGTTAGTGCGGAGACATTAGGGAGCTCTAAAAGTAAGCTGGGATAAATTCATGAATGGGGATGAAAGGTGGATGTAGGTAGTGTTAAGTAACAGCAACTAGCCTACCACGTGTAGGTCTCACGGCCTCTTGTAGCTTCCTTATCTTCTTATGTTCTTATAAACATGCAGGTCACTTTATTCAAGGTAAAGTCAAGCTATACTCCATAATCTCCAAACCCGATCAATTTCTTCTTCCCTACTCTGGGTGATTCAGATTGGCCTTTTCATAGGAAATGTAGGTAAGGATGTAGCGGCTTTCCCCCTACATACCGTTAGGAGGGAAGTTTGTAGATGTCTCCCCTACAAACTTCATTCTCTCTAACACCAGCTCCAAAAGAGAAAACGTGTGATTTTAGCCCACACTAATATAACTTGTTTTTATTAATTTTCAGTATTCATATATACTTTTTCATAACCCTTTATTTTATGTTTTCTAATGTAACTATAATTAACAAACATGTAACTCGCCATCTCACATTCACCCCTTACCCAGCGCGCACTGCATTAGCGCGCTGACCTAAAAACCATTGTACTATTTATTATTCAAAGTTTCTCTCACCAGTGTGACCAACTAGCTATCATCACATCCATAGGTTATAAGGACATGTATTTGCACCACCCGTAATGTTTGTGTGTGCCGTGACAGCCGCTTGACCATTTTACCTTTCAGTCTTCTAATATTTTCTTCTGTCGTCGTGATGTTATTCTGAATGGGATGCCGAAGGGAGAGCTGCAGCCCTCATGACTAGAAAGGGGGCTGCCTGTTCATGGGGGGTGGGACAGGGAACTAATGCAATGTTCCATAGGCATACCTGAGCACTGAGCTGACAGACCACTACACTGCCCTGGGCCCTCTATTATCCCTTTTGAATCCCGTCAGGAGAATCTTTCCACAGACGCACTGACAGAGTAACAATCACAATTCGGGGAATAAATCTTATTTCCCGTTATTATATAAATTGATCTTGGCAGGACTCGAACCCACACGGTATAGACTTTGCCCTTCCAAGGAAACCACAGTTGGTGACGGTACCGACTGGACCAAACTGATAGATCTCCTTGGTCAACGGTCGTCTATAGTCTTTCTTTTTTAATAAGGCAAAAACTGCATTCTATCTTAACCCCTTCACTTCCAGATCTTTCTTTTCCTATACAAAATCCTCTGTTATTAGCCATAAAATAACGAAAAGTAACTGTATATACCAATTTAGTTAAGTGTACATGGATACTAAACATGTCATATCTATAAAATATTGTTTAGATTCACTAAAAATCGTCTAACTGTACCCAAATTACAATGGAAATTACGTTCAGGGTCTCAAGGGGTTAAGTTGGGGTGCTTAAAAGTATGCCTATGTTTACCTGAAATTATGGTTAACTATGATAAAATACAGCATAAATTTTGAAGAAGCGTAGTATTCCCTTCTCCTGGCATCAAATATCAGTCAGTAAGCAGCAAGGGGTCAGGATTTTTTGCCTCATTAAAAAAAATAGACTATAGGTACTTTCTCGCATTACATATTCATGCAGTTAAAAAAAAGGAAAAGAAAAGACAAAATTGTTTCTCGACAAAAATGTAGTAACCCCCAAAAACATGAAAAAGGAATAAATAAATTTGAGAAATTCTACAGTACTGCCCCTTAAGGTAGTTGTTCTAAGGTGAAATATTTTGAAAAAATATTATTTTGTATTTTAACACTTTCTTTTCATTCATACCTTAAATTTGTTAAGTTTGCCATGAAAAAAGTCCTACGCGCATCAAAATTTGTCTCTTTAACAGTTTAAATGGCCAGCCGATCGGAGCGCACATGGCTGGACATTCAAATGCCCACGAATTTATCTTCATAATGCGATTTAAATGGATTTAGAGTAATTTTTGCACTTTATAGCAGTCTATCCTTTCTCAAAAACGTTTTTTCTTAGTCCACCTAATGAGAGAATGTATGTAAACAGAACACCAGCGACACACAAGACCTCCTCCACGTCCTTTGTGTCTTCGCCTGGATTTTACTCATATTATCATCAGTTAGAGATGAGCAAGAGGTCTGAATTATACAAGAAGAGGTTGGCAAGTATTTCAAGAGCACGGGAAGCAAAGAGAAGCAGCCATGGATTTGAAGGGACTCTCGCAAGGCTATTTTTTTTTATATTTGTACTGGTAAAGGCCACATACATCTTATCCTTCATTTTCCATGATTATAAAGATAGAACAATATTTTTTGCACATATAAATGGCTAATAGGTACAAAAGAATTGTACCAATTTTGATGCACCTAGGATTTATACTTACTGAGTTATGAGAAAAAGCGAATTATTTTTTTCAACGTTAATTTCTGACAAATAATACTTTGCTAGAAAGAAAAAAATCCCAAAACACTTATTTTTCAGGGGATTTTTAAAAAACTAAAAGTGTTATCTTTTTCAACCATTTATCTAAGTTTTTTTCAAGAGGACATTGTACTTTTTTTATTCCATATATATATGGTTTTTTTCAAAAAAAACTTTTGCGAAAATATTTTCACCACTAAATCTAAATAAGAAAAAAATGACAATTTATATTTTTCTCTTCACACAAATTTAAAGAATACATTGATCTTTAAAATCATATACAAAACATTATGTTTTACTTTAAAAACATGAAACTGGGAGCCTGAAAAGTACTATGTAAAACACGGGCAGAGAACGACACCTGAACACGTTGCCTGATATTTGCGCCACCGGTGGTACAACATGCACTCCCAGCTATGGCGTGCTGCGCCACTGGTGGTACAACATGCACTCCCAGCTATGGCGTGCTGCGCCACTGGTGGTACAAATGCAAAAAAAAATACTTTTGCATATTTTAACTTCTACAGCTTCACAATCTTTTATCCGAAATTCTGAAAACCGAAAAGCTCCGAAAACCGAAAAAAAATTCAAGACTATCTCTTTCCAAATTATCAAACAAGTGTAACACGCATTATAACTTCCATACAGGATATTTTCAGGTACTTAACATCAAATGAACCAGTATATTTTAGGAACTTTTACATAAATTATATATTTTATACATATAATTATATATATATATAATATACATAATATATATTATATATATATATATATATATATATATATATATATATATATATATATATATATATATATATATATATATATATATATATATATATTATATATATATTATATATATATATATATATAATTATATATATATATATAATGTATATATAATTACAGGAAGGTCCCGAAGATACGAAGAATTAGGTTCCACCTGGCATACTCGTAAAGCGAAATCTCGTATAGCGAAATACATAACTAATGGTAAAATATAGGTTTGGTTCCAGGACCCCATCAAAGACATGTTTTTCACACATGTTTTCAGTGACATGTTTTTCACAATTTTTGGGGCAGCACACCTGGCTAAATACCCCTACAGGTCAGGCCACGCCATATTGTTAAGGTATTATAGGCATTAGTAGGGTTGAAACGAATGAAGGAAGTAAGAACAGTGTGGAAGGTTGGTGTGACACTGGTGTGGCACTTGCCCCCCCCCCCCCAGTCTCCGTGGTCGTCGACTCAGCACTTTGTCACAAGGGTTACAAGGAGACCTCTGTCCCCTGTCTTCCCTGTGCTCAGGGACACCACAGCCAGTAGATTTTTAGGAGATGTCATGTAGCTATGAAGCACACAATATATACATGGTAACATGGTAGATATTTATAGAGAGTAGTAATATTATATGCTTGTTTACTAGTAGAAACATTACTTGCTCCATGCTAATAAAGTAAGTGAAGGGAGCAGATGTAAAATGTCTTAGGATAAACGAGTAATTATCAACCAGCTCGAGGGAGGCAGCGGCGAGGTAGGTCGCTGCCTCGAAGGGCCTCGACAGAAGGGCTAGGATAGAGGTAGCTGGTGGAGTGTAGACAGGGACTCCTGTCTTACGTATTTTCGCCAAGTGTATAGTTTTTAACTTAAATTATACGAACTACCAAAAGCCCAAAGTGTCTCTCTACATCCTTACGAAACCACTAATATTCCCCACGAAACAGATTGATTGAAACGTGTGTTTACTGGACATTTGACTATCATCTAACCAACAAGGTGAGTCTACCTGTGTGAATATTATTCGCGTAAAGGAAAAAATTCAGAACATAAAGTGGTGATAGCGTGTGGCACGAATACTGATCAGTGCTAAACAATTAATTACAATCTCTGTGAAACTGTGTTGGAAATAGTGAAATGTGAGGGGAGACGAAACTTTTTGAAACAGAAAACGAAACTTTTGAACCGCGCAGCAGCCGGGGCGAGTGAGCGATCCGTTAAGAACAACGAAAGCTCACCTGAGACTCATGGTGTAATGGACATAAGTTAATGAGTGTTTAATTGAGAACTACTTTCCTGCGACTAGTGCTCCTAGGGGAATTAAAAGTTACTCAGTCATTCATCTAACTTAATCACCGAAGAACGGACAAGCAGCGAACATGAGGAGCCGCTCGACGAGGTGCCGGAGAGGAGACTTCCACTACCAGCCCAGAACCTCGAGAGAGCAGTCTACAAGCAGCAATTACGTTAAGTAGTTACAAGCATTTAGCTAAAAACACTACATTTACACGTTATTATTTAATTACACAGACATGAGATATTAAGTAGGATTTCATCTCGTGATAGGAAATCTTATCAGTGTTAAATTGTTACCCCTTTATAACGTTTTCTTTTCTATGTAGGGAGACTTCCTTGCGACAAAAAAAAAAAATACGATACTTTTTAGCGGGGACGTTAGTAAACTATAGTAGTCACCCCTTAGCCCGTTTTCTTTTCTATGTAGGGAGACTTCCTTGCGACAAAAAAAAGAAAACGGTACTTTTTAGCGGGGACGTTAATAAACAATTCCTTGTCATCAATGGCAGGAAATTTCCTTAGAATTTATTTTTCAATATAGAATGTTCTTTTTGGTAATAGCAGATGGAGACGTTTTGCGTATATAATTAATTAATTATACTAACGTTATAGTCTCATATAATTAATGCCAAACGCTAAGGAAAAGTTAGCAGAAAACGTAGATAATTTAACCTCAGACTTGAATAATCTTACCTTGAGGAGCGGTAAACAATATTTCATGATGACTGTTACTACTGCTACTGGTACTAGTACTACTACTACTACTACTACTACTACTACTAGTACTACTACTACTCCTGCTACTAGTAGTACCGCTAACCTTACTCCTTTAACATCAACCCCAAATCCTCCAATGGCGAGTCTATCACAGGTTGGGCAGACCAATGCTGGACTTGCATTTCCTACTTCATTTAAGGTTTTACCCACAGAGGCATCCGTGCGACCATTTAGTGGAGAAGAGGAAGGTTTTAGCGCTTATCAATTTCTCACTCTATTTGAGGATGTAATGAGTAACTCAGACGTTTGCAGGCCAGCAGACAAAATTGCTTTCATTCGTTCTCGACTGCAACCTGGTTCGAGAGCTCAACAATTAATGCAAAGCACGGCACTTTCTGCCCGGAAAATAGGGCAAAATTACGACAAATTCAAGGAGAATTTCCTGAGAGTTTTCAGTGGTGGGGCAGCAACCACCGTAGTGAAACAGGTAAGTCATGTAACTGATTCAATAATAACGAATTTGGCGTCGCAAACTGTATGGGATAGTTCTATCGCGGCCAATACGTTAACGGAGGGGTGCATCAAAATTCTAACGGAGGCAAATTGGTGTACTGCTACAGAAATCAGTATGGATAATATGTCCAAATTTCTGGAACTTTTGTTCTAGATGCTACATGTCCAGGGGAAGGTGCGTCGTGCAGCTCTTGCTTTGCCCTTCAGTCCTAAGGACGAGTTAGTGGATTTCATAACGGCCTTAGACGGCAAGCTTATGGAGACAGTACACTCTACGGCTTTCACAGCCACCGTTGCAGGAGTAAATACTCCTGTTCCAACACCGGACAATAACCCCTCCCGACCTTCTTATGCAGTGGCAGCTGCGAAAGAGGTAATC
Source organism: Chionoecetes opilio (assembly GCA_016584305.1). Classification (NCBI taxonomy): domain Eukaryota; kingdom Metazoa; phylum Arthropoda; class Malacostraca; order Decapoda; family Majidae; genus Chionoecetes; species Chionoecetes opilio. The sequence goes on along the minus strand of JACEEZ010018914.1, from coordinate 583,332 downwards.
ATTTGTCCCTACTGCAACAAGGTGGGACATGTAGAAAAGAGATGCCTCCGCAAGAGAGCAGAACAGCGAAAGGCATCGCCAGTGGGTGATAATCAAACTACAAACGCCACCCACGGCTCCGAAGGGATTCCTTCAAACAGGATTAAATCTTCCTTTTCCTCCCGGGGGAGGGGACAGCAGCAAAAGCACATAATAAGTAGGGCCTCCTACAACTGCACGATCCACGGTACGGGTACTCACGATACCGACCATTGCTACCAGATAATAGATGCTCGTGAAAACTATGAGTATAAGTGGGATGCTGAGGTAAGTCGTCGGGGGAAGACATGCGAGCCTCGTCGCACCATCCAGGTTAACTCGACACAACAGCGAGGGAGATTTTCCTCGCGCAGGCACGGCGGATTTGTCGATTTACCACAATATAGTGGCTGCCTGCCAACAAACAAACATCATGGCAATACCCACGAAGGTAAGCCATCAAAACCTTTCCCTGGCTGTGGACACTGGAGCTACTGTAAATGTACTCTCTGAAGAGTCGTATGAGGCTCTAAAGAGGAGTGCACGTGGTGGCCGGTGGCCGTTACGCCAGAGTGATTTGAATGTGAAGGGGGTCACAGGTTCATCTTTAAAAATAAAGGGAACAGTGATCTTACCTATTACTTTGAACAAAAGGGTTCCTCCGGTTCGTATGGAGTTCTATGTAGCATCCAACTTTCAGCTCCCTGTAGACGGGCTGTTGGGTTTAGCTACGATGAAGTCTAATCAAATTGGGATAGATCCCAACTTAAATTTAATAACATTTAAAGGGAAGCAGTTAAGGGCGATGGATTCTCCTATGTCTCTGACTCCCCTAAATGTCAAATCACTCAGAGGGAAGAGAGGCGATAAGCGAGGGCCACCGACTGGTGTAGTTCCCTCAATTCATGTCTCTAACGCTCGCGTGAATCTTACAGCGGGTTGGAAAGTTGTGAAGGCCACGATTATCGGTGACCACGACATCCCCGATCGCATGGTGATACGTGTTCCAGTGGCGGTTCCTGATGCACCTATAGACAGTGAAGTATGTCTCGATGGCCCCAGTAAAGTAAAACGATTGGCCGTAGAGGCGACACTTAGCACTGTCGGCGCAGGACATGTCACATCAGCATTGGTTGTTAACACCACGGGTGGACCAGTGCGAGTTAAACATGGAGTTTTCCTTGGGGAAGGGTTGGTGTATGATCGAAAGGTGGTACCTGAACCATTGGAGTTACCTACTGCTTGTGTTGCTACGGTGCAGAAGTCCGCCGTTGACATCGAGCAGGGTCTGGTACAAGGGCGTAGCCAGAGGGGGGGCCAATGGGGCCATGCCCACCCCCAATTCAACACATCTACTTTAGGAGCGTATGGTATAATTTCAACAATTTTACTAGATTGAATATCATGCAAAGAACCAATAAATGGCCCCCCATAGGGCTCAATATGCCCCCAATTAAGGCATATCTTAAAAAAAAAATTCTGTGGGGCTTACAGCGCCTCCCAGACCCCCAGCTGATAAGGCTCGCTTCGCTCGCCACCCACCCCTCAACCATCATTGGGAGGTGAACCCCCGAATTATTTTTCCTGGCTACGCCCTTGGTAGTAGTAGTAGTAGTAGTTTTTTAGTTTATAGTTTATAGAGTTTATTGCCAAATAACAATTATATACACATAAATAAATATATACACATTTTATAGGCATTAGTCTGCTGAGCATGAGCTCCTTAGCAGATATAAAATCAGTTAGCATAATCTAAATGCGAATACGATGACGGCAATAATTTACAAATAAAGATTAACATACAAAAATATAAACTCAGTGAAAACATGTTTTTTTATATAAAAAAAAAAGTACCTAACTTTCAGGAGCACAAATTTACTGTATTTTCATTTTCAATCTATAAGACCTTGACTTTGTAAATTATATAAATACTGTTTAAGTTTAAATTTAAATATATTGAGATTATTTGCTGTTTTGATATCATCTGGTAATGCGTTCCAACATTTCGGGCCAAAACAATATATAGAAAATTTGTACAGTGTTGTTCTTGGTTGTGGACGTAACAAGTTAACATTGTTACCTCTGGTACCTAGGCTGTGATGAATCATTCTAAATATTTTTCTGTTGTTACTATTATCATTTAAATCATTATAAATCGTGAGAAGACAAAAATATTTAAGTAGTAATTCAAATTTTAGTAATTTTAACTCATTGAATAAAAAGTGTGTAGAGTCATGTTTCCCTCTATATGTTATGGTTCTGATCAGTTTCTTCTGAGTGACAATAATTTCCTTTACATTTGACGGCCACGTACAACCCCAGATGGACACACAATATATAATAAAAGGATAACACAGGGAATAATATATACTTTTTAAAGCATCAGTTGTTAGATTGTAACGAATTTTGTATAATATTCCACAAGTTTTTGACAATTTTAAGCAGACTGATTGAATATGATTTTTCCAATTCAAGTTTTCATCTATGATAACCCCCAAAAATGTTGTACATGCAACCCTCAAAAGTTCACACCCATCCATATATACTGGACCCATGTTGTATACTACAGATCGATTTTGAAATAGCATATAATTCGTTTTTGTAATATTTACCTTTAATTTGTTAGCTGAAACCCATTTACTATTTTTTTCTAGTTCAGTATTTAACACCGCATTCAAGTGATCTAAGTTGTTATCCTGTATGAGAAGATTGGTGTCATCTGCATAAAGAACATAATTAAATTTATTACTGGCATTGGAAATATCATTTATAAATACCAAGAACAGCAATGGGCCCAGTATTGATCCCTGAGGTACC
>JACEEZ010018914.1:555497-575497 GCA_016584305.1 Chionoecetes opilio | reverse complement strand
CTTATTGGTAATAATGATGTAGTTCTATTGTGATTCCTCGTATCAGATCAACATCATAACATAAATACGTATACATCATTTCTTTAAACCACCTCCAATACATCAACACAAAAAAATGCTTGATCAACAACGGCATGGTAATCATGTTTCTCGGTAGATTACTATAACTTGTGTTTGTTGATCTTTTTTACATGTTCCTATTTCAATACTATGTCGCATGTTAAGTTAGTGTAATATAGTATAGTGTCGTGCAGGCTGTTTCGTGCTCCTGTTTTTCCCTCCCAGAGCATGGTGTGCGTCGCGCCTCGCCAACCCGCGTGTTAGGCGTGAGTCCATGGTACTAGAAAGTAATGACAGAAAGTATTGGTGTATTGAGTAATTCCGTTATTATTGTTGGTATAATCAATACCATTATTATCATTATTTATATTATTACCATTCACATTTTCATTACTATCATTGTTATTATTATTATTATCATTATTGTTATCACTACAGTATTATAATCATTGTTACTATTACTATCATTATTGCAGTAACATCGCCATTGCTGCAACAGTTCATGACATTCATGACATAATACCTCCACTGCATCCACTGATGATCATGCTAATAACAATAATATTGCTGATAATGATAATGAGAATGATAGTAATGATGGTAATTATGAAAAAAAAAGTAATGATGATTATGTCAATGATATAAAATATGATGATGATAATAATAATGATAAATATTATTATCAGTGTTGCTTCTATTATCATAATTGTTTTTTCTAGTTCTACAACTACTACTCCTACTTACTATGACCTCGACGTTATTGTAATAGTCTGAGGATCAATAGTAATAGTAGTACATAATATATATATATATATATATATATATATATATATATATATATATATATATATATATATATATATATATATATATATATATATATATATATATATATATATATATATTAAGTGATAGTAGTAATAGTAGTAGTACCTAGTAGTAGTCAAGGGCGTAGCCAGAGGGGGGGCCAATGGGGCCATGGTCCCCCCCAATTCAACACATCTACTTTAGGAGTGCATGGTATAATTTCATCAATTTTACTATATTGAATATCATGCAAAGAACCAATAAATGACCCCCCATAGGGCTCAATATGCCCCAAATTAAGTCATATCTTCAAAAAAATTCTCTGTGGGGCTTACAGCGCCTCCCAGTCCCCAGCTGATAAGGCTCGCTTCGCTCGCCACCCACCCCTCAACCATCATTTGGGGGGGTGACCCCCCCGAATTATTTTTCCTGGCTACGCCCTTGGTCTGGTACCAACCCTCAGTTCGCTTGTCAACGTCGTGGACTACCCGGAGTTAAAGCACTCGCTCTTGGAACTCTTGGGTCAGTACCGAGATGTCATAGCACTCCCCGGTGAAGCTCTTGGTGCTACCGATACAACGGAGCATCACATTAAACTCAGTCCAGGGACAAAACCTGTCTACATACCTGCTTACAGGCTACCTCATAGCCAACGGGCTGTGGTAGAAACACATGTAGAGGAAATGTTAGAGCAAGGAGTTATTCAACACTCCTGCTCCCCCTGGAACAGTTCTTTGTTCCTTGTCCCGAAAAAGGATAGAACTTTTCGCCCAGTTATTGACTTTCGGCGATTGAATCAAGTCTCAAAAGAAGACAGGTATCCATTACCAGTCCTAAAAGATCTGCTCATGTCGTTAGGACCGGGTAATACAATTTTCAGTAGTTTGGACCTTTTGTCGGGGTACTGGCAGGTACCCATGGCAGAATTCTCCAGAGAGGTTACGGCGTTCAGTACGCCGGGAGGTCACTACGAATGGCTTCGGATGCCGTTTGGCTTGAAATCCGCGCCGCTTACTTTTCAGAGAATGATAAATACAATTTTTGACGGTATGATAGGGAACTCCGTGTTCGCATACCTGGACGATATAATAATTGCTAGCAAAACCCTGAGTCTCACTTTTAAAACTTTGGAGTCAGTTTTGCAGCGACTGTTGTCAGCGGGTCTCAAACCCAAAGTTCACCAAGTGGGGAATTTTTGAAAGCTAAGTTAGCTTCTTAGGCCATACTGTCGACCGGGAGGGACTCCACCCCATGGAGATAAGATATGAGCCGTCAAAAACTTTCCTCAACTCAGAGTGTTGAGAATGTTAGACCTTTTGGGGACTAGCGGGCTTCTACCGCCCTTTAATCAAAGATTTCGCCAGAAGGCCTAAATCCCCCAAAACCAGATTTAAGAAAAGATGTCTCATTTCACTGGGATGCTCCTCAGGAACAAAGCTTCGAAGAGTAAAACTTGCACTCGTGAACGCTCCTGTCTTGGCATTCCCAGTTTTTACAGCTCCATTTGAGCTATGTACAGGACGTTTCGGCTTTGGGACTGGAGCAGTACTAATGCAAAAAGATGAAAGACGGAAGACCGTGTAATCGCGTATGCGAGCAGAGTTCTGATCCCGGCGGAAGTAAATTATTCCGTTACACATCAAGAGACCCTCGGAGTAATTTGGGCTCTCAAACATTTTAAAGACTTTATTTTTGGCTAACCCAATAACTGTCTATACCGACCATGCAGCGTTACTGAGTTATTCAAGGGTAAGAATTTTTATCCTGTAGGCTTGCACGATGAATTCTGACAATCCAAGAGTTTAACCCAACCTTCAAATATTTGCCCGGACGTGCAAATGTGGTAGCGGACGCCGGTTTATCGCGAAACGTTCCGGTGGGGGGGTGCGGTCACGGGGGAAAATCCCGTGCCAAATTTTTCCCCTCTATGAATTGGGCGTCGAACAACGTAAACATGAATGTGGGGGAAAGGTCATCTAGGGCCTTAGAGTGGGGGCGATGAGACCTCCTTATCAGCATTATCGGTGAATTACTCACAATTTTTCCTGTCGAATGACAAGGTACTGTGCCGACATTGGCCCAGAAAAGAGACCCAGTGGAACAATATGTTATACCTGACTTTTTGTTCCGGGCGGTACTCAAAATTGTGCACGATGTGCCCATGGCTGGACATCCGGGACGTAATCGTACCCTAGCAGCCGCGAGGCGTGTGTATTTTTGGCCCACGTTTGCGTGTGGACATTGAAGAATATGTTGCCGGGTTTGTGTTTCTTGTGCCCAAAACAAAGGGACGACTCCAGGACCCGCTCCTATATTAGAATACCCACCACCTGAGAAACCCCATGGGGACGTAGTTGCATAGATCTTCTACATTTTCCCAAAAGTCATCACGGCTCACATACCTTCTGGTGTGTGTAGATCACTTTTCAAGGTTTGGTCCTTGCCCGGTGAGAATAAAACGGCTGCGGACCCGTAGCCCCTGCATTAATACTCATCTTTTCTGCCCTTTTCACACCCAGAGTATTTATTGCTCCCGGGATATGGGCAGAGTTCCGTATGCATTGCTTATGGAGATTTTTTACATTGTACAATATTAAGCAGGACTGTTCCGGTCGCATACCATCCAAGCTCGAATGGGCTGGCGGAGCGCGTTAACAGGAAGATCCTTGACGCGTTGAAAACCTGTTGTAAACAGTTTGCACGACGATTGGGAAGATTGGTTACCCTACGTGTCGGCTTGCATTAATAGTTCAGTTTGGGGAGTCCACGGGAAATCTCCTCACTACATACTTTATGGTGCGGATAAACGGATGCCATATGACCTATTGGCCAAGTCCAATAAACCTGTGTATAACATAGATAGCTATCTGGATCGCATTTTGCATGTCTTTACTAATATACACAAAAAGGTCAAGGGAAAAGGGTACAAGCTTCTCGTGCCGAGATGATGGCACAACAAAAATAAGCGTGCGGTTCCTATAACAATAAGAAAAAGGGGATACCGTAATGGTTCAAAGTCCAAGTAGGAATTCCAAGTTGGCGCCGAAATTCTTGGGGCCCCCGCCTTGTTGCTGGTGAGAACTCTGTAGTGTAGTGGTTAGCACGCTCGGCTTACAACCGAGAAGTCCCGGGTTCGATCCCCGGGCGGAGCGAAAAAGATAGATGGGTGGTTTTCTTAAATCCCTAGCCCCTGTCCACCCCCAGTGAATGGGTACCGGGTGCCAGCCGGGGGTTTTTTAAGTCCCCCCCCCGGGTGGTGGCTTTTGGACCAACACTAATATGCAGCAGCGGTAATCACTATGGCTCTGAGGCATTATCCTCTAAACAAAACAAATAAGAGATAATAAGAGAAGCATGGCAATAAGTTTGAAGTATTGGATCCCCTTCTTCAAAACTGTTTCCAAAAAATTCATATGATAGGTTTAAGAAGACCAAAGTCGACGGGACCCAGCCTTTGCTGATTGGTGCTTACCTACCCCCCAAAACACTTCCACTAACCCAATCCCCCACTAACGCCAGCACGGCTATAATTTAACCCACCTCGAGGCTAACTAATTTTCGCTATGTGAACTGCATGTTAGCATGTTTAATCATTATAGGTTTCGGAAGGATCGACTGCCTTCAGAAGCTTTAAACCATTAATCAGACTTTTATAACACAGGAACTACTATCATCTCTAGGTTTTAGTGGCTGACGATCTATTCTAGCATCTGGCCGACTAGGAGATCTTTGTTACCACTTCACTATTTGCCTTCCTTTTATTTAAGGTGGCATATGTGAATTTAACTCTTTTTTTCAAGGTAGCCAGCTGAAAACATTGAATCCTATTCATGGGTTTTCAATTGTATTGAAAGAGCAAACATAATGTGACTGTCGTTTGCCCTTACGGAACTTCCTATCAACGGCTTTCTGGTCACTATGTAATGTTGGCTTTTGTTTTGCTTCCAAGAAGTTGTTATACAAGAACGTCTCCCCTGTTTCCGCTTTAAATATCTTTAGAATTTACCATTTTCTAGGATATCTTTTGTTTCCCAAAATCTTCTCTGACGAGTCGTAGTTTCTCGCGACTCTGGAGAACGCCTCTCCTGATTCCCCCGACCCATTGTTTTCTTTCCCAGTGTCCTATAGCTACTTTGTTGTTGTGTTAAAACGAGCTATCACGTTAGGCAAGTATTTTTACGTGGAAAAGTTCAAATTTTTACAGGTCCCGACCAGGTATAGCACATTTTTTAAAATGGTTAGGTACATTTTTTTAAGCGCGTGGGCGCGCCAGGTGCGTGACCGAGCGATGTAAGGCATTATAGGCATTAGTAGGGTAGAAACGAAAGAAAAGGAAGTAAGAACAGTGTGGAAGGTTGGTGTGACACTGGTGTGGCACTTGGACCCCCCCCCCAGTCTCCGTGGCCCGTCGACTCAGCACTTTGTCACAAGGGTTACAAGGAGACCTCTGTCCCCTGTCTTCCCTGTGCTCAGGGAACACCAACAGCCAGTAGTTTTTTTAGGAGATGTCATGTAGCTATTAAACCAACCATATTACATGGTAACATGGTAGATATTTATAGAGAGTAGTAATTATATGCTTGTGTACTAGTAGAAACATTACTTGCTCCATGCTAATAAAGTAGGTGAAGGGAGCAGATGTAAAATGTCTTAGGATAAACGATTAATTATCAACCACTCGAGGGAGGCAGCGGCAAGGTAGGTCGCTCCCTCGAAGGGCCTCGACAGAAGGGCTAGAATAGAGGTAGCTGGTGGAGTGTAGACGGGACTCCCTGTCTTACGTATTTTCGCCCAAGTGTATAGTTTTTAACTTAAATTATACGAATACCAAAACCCCCAAAGTGTCCTCTACATCCTCACGAAACCACAATTTTCCCCCACGAAACAAGATTGATTGAAACGTGTGTTTACTGGACATTTGACTATCATCTAACCAACAGGGGAGTCTACCTGTGTGAATATTATTCGCGTAAGGAAAAATCCAGAACAATATGCTTGATTACCCTTCAGGTCACACCTTGCTAGGGGTGACCTGACTGGGGTTTTCCAAGGTTGGGGCAGCACACCTGGCTAATTACCCCTAAAGGTCAGGCCGGGGCCATATTCTTAATTCCCCTTTCAGATCACGCCTTGCTAGGGGTGCCGACTGAGGTCAACCAAATCCCCTTTTACCCTTTCCCCGGGAATCCTATATTCAGGCAGTTTACCTACCTACCATCTGGGCCCAACACATCACTCCCCCTCCCTGTGTTCCTCATGCCATCACTCCGCTGTACTTACCTACATTACTACTACTACGCTAGGGTGAAAAAAGAGCGCAAACCACCTTCACCGAGTAACTGCCGGGATTGAGGCGCAAAACTCGCGACCTTGTGGCCACAGTCGAGCAATCTACCACTGAGCCCCCCGGGTTCCCCTTGTAATGTTTTATCTAAATAGCGTTAAAATCTACGCTAAAAAATTTTCCTTTCTGAAATCCGAAAATCCGAAATCAGAAGGGTCGGGTCCCAAGGTTTTCGGGTAAGAGATTGTGAACCTGTATACTTCTTTCTCATGACTTGATGATTAAATTTACTGATTTATTTTGAATAAGGTTCAAATCAAAATATGACCAACAAAACATGTAGATTTTATCATTTTTAGGTACATACGTTTTTAGTTGCAAATAATACATTTTTTAAACTCTTTTATCATAATGAATTCGATTAAATTTGTATTTTAAAACACATTATATGAATTATCTTACTGTAAAATTATACCCTCCCAAAAAAAAAAAATCGTTATTTTTGGTTTAGAAATTAAATCCCAAAGGGCACCAATTCACCATCAGTTAATTTCATTAGAAAAGAAAAGATCCTTTTAATCCATCAATTTAATCCATTTACTGTAATTCCAAATTTGTTCATAGACTTATCATTATGCATACCAAATTTTATAGAGAATACACATGCTGTAATATATACAAAATTAGCCTCTGAAGCTAGAATATAGAGCTCTGCATAGTTACATGTAATAAAAAAACAAATAATCTCACACAAGACATAAAAACTGAGTCTGACTTCCGGTAGTACTTAGTTAGAGCTTGAAGAACTTGATGTTTTTCAGCAAAGCATGTTATGCATAAGTGAGGTATTTCTTCGCACTCTGGACAGAAACTTGACACTCTTCTTTCTTTTGCCCCTGCCAATTTTTTTAGCCTTCTTTATAGAAATCTTTTCATAACAGGCACGCATCTTTTTCTAGATTTGCTCTTTGGGCCAGTAGTCAGTTTCATCGTCATTTAGGGAAAATAAGCCATCACTCTCACTGATTCCTCACTTGGCATGTATTCCTCATCAGAAGATTCATTTTCTTCATCCACCTCCACATTATATTTCCCGTAAAATGAAGATGTATTCATCTCTGCAACAAGAACATAGGAATTTAGTTGTACGTACAGCCATACACAAACACACAGAACGTATAAACAAATATTATCAAAATACAAGGAGAAATACGCAACGCTGAAAGTACAGGTTAGGCCCCACGTGGAACAATACGCCACTAAATACAATGAGGTCAACTCTATTACGTCTTGTACCACCATGGTTGAACAAGGAGCGTGCTCCATCGGTGGGCAAGACGCAGTGCGTTTTAAATGAAAACACGTATCTATGCCGTGTGTACCACGGATGAGGCACCAATTTTATTCTCATAAGAACATAAGAAAATAAGGAAGCTACGAGGCCATGAGACCTACACGGGTAGTTCCTGTTACCTAACACCACCCACATCCACCTTCATCCCCATCCATGAACCTATCCAGCCCCTCTTTAAAGCTCCCCCAATGAACTCCGCACTAACTACCTGTCTACTGAGTCCATTCCAGTCATTCACCAAACCCCATTTGTGAACCAGTTTTTCCCTATTTCTTTTTTAATTTACGTTTTCCCGCTTGAACCGTTACTTCTTGTTCTACCCTGGTTATAGCCGTAAGAACTTTTCCTACCTCTCCCTTTTTTAATTCCCCTTTTATCCACTTAAAAACTTCTATCAGACCACCCCTTACTCTGCGCTCTCGAGTGAGTGTATGTAACTTTAATAGCTTTTAATCTCTTCTATAACTAAAGTTACGCATTCCTTTAATCATTTTGGTCATCCTTCTCTGCACTGGGTTCTAACAAGGCTATATCCATCCTGTAATATGGAGACCAAAACTGAAACTGCATGTCTAGGTGAGGTCTTGACTATACCAAAAGGCTTAGAATAACTTCCGCACTTCTACTTTTAACACTTCTGGTTTTGAATCCTACCACCCTATTAGTTCTATTTCTAGCCTCAATACATTGTTTCCTAGGTCGGAGGTCTTGGGGTCACCCTCACTCCAAGATCTTTTCACCTTCTGATCTTTTTCAGCGATACATTGCGTATGGTGTATCTATTTCCAGGGTTTTTTCCCACCAACATTCATAACGCTGCACTTATCAATATTAAATTCCATCTGCCATCTGTCTACCCACTCATTAAATTTTTCTAAGTCTCCCTGCAATATGTTTACATCAGACTGTGATCCAATAATCCTACCCACCTTAGTATCATCAGCAACTTGCTGATATCACTGCTAATCCCACTATCCAAGTCGTTGATGTTAAATCAAAATAGTAATGGACCCAAAAAAGACCCTTGTGGAACTCCACTTGTCACCAGTCCCCATTCAAATTTAGAAGCATTAATTGTAACCCTTTGTTGCCTATCACTTAACCAAGCTCTGATCCCAACGAAGAACCTTCCCATCTATTCCATGAGCCTTAACCTTATTTAAGAGTCACTCGTGTGGTACTTTGTTCGAATGCCTAACTAAAGTCCAGATATATTATAACATAATCCTTATCATTTTCGGCCGTCTCATAAACTTTCCTATAAAAACTAAATAAATTGGTGAGACATGACCTACCCTTGGTGAATCATGTTTGAACATTGATCAAACTATGTTTTTCTAAGTGCTCTCTAATGTTTTTGCAAAAATAGATTGGCAATTGCTACCCACAGAGAGAGAGTACATCCCTCCCTCTCAGTTTCGGTGGCTTGCATTTGTAGTGGAGGGGCGCCAGATTGAACCAAACGCCCCCAGCTAGAGATGGCAGGAACTCAAACGCAGGCAACTTTTTTAAAAAATAAAATGTAGATTGTAGCTGTTTATAAAAGTATATGTCTCTACATTCACTCTTCTTCCATATGATTTAATTTTTTCTTCACCCCTTCTACCTTAGACACAAATATCTAAACTTCCCACACCGTCAAGGTAATTTTAGTGCTATAGGGCTTGTCTTCAGTGCCTGCCTCTACTACATTTCACCTTATACATTCCATGAGCTTAAGAGTATGACCCTTACAAGGTGCACTACGATCAATGGCTGAGAATAAATGATGTGCAAAAGAAAATTTTTCCTCACGCACGAGGACACCATTGACACCCGATCACTCGCGGCACCTCGCCTCGGCACCAGGGGCGAGGGCCAACCATCTTTTTTTTTCATGGTTTAATTTGGTTATTTGATGTTTTTACAAATGTTGAGCGTTTTTCTAGTCAAAACTTCTAAGTGTATTTTTTGAAATTTTTCCCTCACTTATTCTATTGAACCCCCCCCCCCCCCCACAACAACACACTTTTTTGAGGTTTGCACAGGAAAAAATAATCTCCATTAGGAAAAGCACCACATATTAAAGTAATCGTCCAGGGCCATTTCATCATTCCTGATTGACTGCAGTCAAAATATAGCCATTATCGCGTATATCAACAATATTTTATCACTTTTTTCATCCAGTCCCCCCTTTTTAAATGATCCGCATTCAAAATCTGTAGATTCCCCGAGCTCTCAAAACAAAACTGACGACCAGCAGACGACGCAGCACGGCTCGGTGACGTCACATTCGGAAGCTTCCCAGCCCTGCCCTGATACAAATACACAGAGAATCAGAAATAAATATAGTACTTGAAGAATTTTGGGTGTTTCTGATATTTTTTTTTTTGCGATATGGCATATACTTGCATCCTTCATGGATACAGCAAGAAAGCTGTGCCTTTGAAGAGAGCTTAGCACCCATTTCCGACCTATTTGACCATGATATGTGTGTGCAGCGCCTGGCAGTGGCGGGTGAGAGGAGCGCGGTGTGAAACACACTGTCTTGTCGCGCTCCTCTCACTCGCCACTGCCAGGCGCTGCACACACATATCATGGCCAAATAGGTCAGAAATGGGTGCTAAGCTCTCTGCAAAGGCACAGCTTTCTTGCTGTATCCATGAAGGATGCAAGTACAGTAAAAGCCTTATAACTCGGCACGATGGGGGCTCTGGCCCTTGCCGAGTTATTCAATGTGCCGAGTTATGCAATGTCCTCCTCTGATATGGGTAAAACAACGTTTAAAAAAAAATAATGATAATAAACAAATACTGCAGTACTGCAAAAGCATAAAAACTACACTTACCAATGAACGGGTAGCAGCAAGCATGTAATCCAAGGAGAGGGGAGCCTTGTTGTAACATGTAGAAGATGTTAGGGGGACTCAGTCGTATTTTAACACTGGTATCACTTTAATCACTTTATAATCACAACTCTGTACTGTATTGTATACAGTGCTGTACCTGTACAACTTAATTTTACATCACTTGAGCACTTAATTACTGCAACACCATGCCCTGTCCATTAACTCTACATTCGACTGCGAGTGCATGGGAGGACACAGGGGGGCGGCATGAGCCTCTAATCACAGGCGTCACTATAAGAATCCTGCCTGCGCCACCACGGGCGAGGGCCAAGCATCACAGCCCTCGAGTGATCCTCTAGGGCCTACCATCCCACCCCTGGAGCTCACTGCCTACACGCGCTATAGGCATAGGTGTAAAAATAAATTTAAAAAAAATTAATTGCCTTTGCCATGCTGAGTTATATCAAATTCCGAGTTATACAGTGCCGAGTTATAAGGGTTTTAATGTATATGCCATATCGCAAAAAAAATATATCAGAAACACCCAAAATTCTTCAAATACTATATTTATTTCTGATTCTCTGTGTATTTGTATCAGGCAGGGCTGGGAAGCTTCCGAATGTGACGTCACCAGCAAGTTTCGCGCCATGGCTGAATGAAGCTGTTGTTTTTCCCGCGCTTTTTACAAAAGTCATGTTTTAGGGAAATAAGGCGTGGAAATTAATTTTTTTTTGTGTATTAGGTATTTTGAATGAACATTCACATAATTATGCAAAGAAAAAAATGGGTCTGGACGATTACTTTAAGCAAAAATAAATCGAACTTTTCTGAAAATCCAGTGAACCTCCAGGTCTACCATCCGAGCCCCTGGAGGTCATGCCTACATGCGCTATTTCAACAATGTATAAAAATAAAATAAGTAAATAAACCCATAATTTGTTGCCCTGTGTGTGCAGAACTCACTCACAATTTTTCTTTCAATTGCTTTTTTTGTTTACATTTTCTTTTTCGCTTTACCTTTTAGCTTCAGAAAAGTAATTTGTTACCAAATGAAGAACACCTTTGGCTAAGAAGCATCGCCTTTTCTTCAATTAAAAGAAAATAAACAATAAATGTGATACTATGGCTAATGACATAGTTGTTGCATACAGGGCCTAAGTTATACTCTTGAAGGCCTATACCAACTCACTTACCTGAAGATAATATCGAGTACACGTAATTAATTTTCAGTAAAATTTCGGTAGTGGGCATTCAGCTATTTCGAAGGACAAAAAATTAATCTTCCTGAATAGTTTTTGATGTGTTTTGAAAGTATCTGGCACTCGTATTTGTGTCAGGAATATTTTGTTTTACAGGTGTAAGGGGTGCTCGCCCCACCCCGCAAACCTTGTTTCACTTTACACTGCCATAGTATTGATAATTATCTTTTCTTCTTGATATTATCTCCCATCTCTAACCTAATCTGATCTAACCTAACTTGGCGAATGTTTAGAACATGACTGTGTCTGAATTAAAGTATTTTTCACTTTCCAGTGTTTTATAGGTCAGAACGAGTGTGAAAGTAACAATGAAATGTTGTGCAAAATAAAAAATTCATAGGCTAAGTTAGGCTAGTTTGCGGGTAAGGGTTAGGTTAGGTTAGTTTAAGGGTTTTTATTTGGTTATTTCTTGATGCTTTTACAAATGGAGAGCGTTTCTTCCAGTCAAAACTTCTAAGTGTATTTTTTGAAATTTGTAATCACTTTTTCGATTGAAACCCCCCCCCCCCCAGCTTTTTTGAGGTTTGCACAGAAAAAAAAACTATTTCCATTAGGAAAGCATCACATATTAAGCAAAAAATAATCGAACTTCTCTGAAAATCTTGCACAGTTATAGAGTAAATTTTTAACCCTAACTTAACTGCTTCTGACTGAAATAACGGTAGATTTTCGGCAGTACATGTAACGCCATTATTATTCAATTGCGCCATGGGAAATGAGTTTCAAAATACTCAGAATAAAAAAATCTACACGATAATGTTGTTAAGAATCTTAGTAGTTTTCAAAGCCCACTACCGAAATATACAAATTTTCCTGTACATGACACCTTATCCAGCTTTTTGCAAACATGGGTGAAATTCTAGTCTTTTCCCGCCTTATTACTGGGCTTTTTTCCTCCAGACCTTCACAGATCCTTTCAGATACCTCCAAAACGTAATTATAAGTGGGGGAGAGATTAAAAATAAAAGAATCCTAACCTAACCTCAAAATAACCTAACCTAACATAACATAACCCCCTAAACCTAACCTAATCTTACCTATAACCTCCTAGCAAGACCTAAGGGCCAGAAAAAACTAGCATTTTACCACGTTTTAGAGGTATCTGAAGGGATCAGCTGTGGAGGTTGGAGAAAAAAAGCAGGAAATTCTTTATAACAAAACATTCCGGCTTTGACTGAAATAAACTACCGCACTGTATTGTATGCTTATTGTACTTCACATCTGTAAGGATTCCAGTGTGCGCTCGGCCTTGGTTAACCCACACGGCCGCTATGAATTATAAGGTGCCTCCAAAAATTCTAAGTCCAGTCAGATCCTTTCCTGAGCGCTACCTAGCTAGACTGAGCCGCAATACACCCTTGACTACAGCTGGATAAGTAGTCCCTGTGTAAGGAACAGGTAGTTTGCATGAATTATTGCATATATGGATATGAAATGCTCTAAATTCGTACCACATCAACCTTTCTGATATATTTAAGCATATATATTGCATAATAATCATATAGGGGAAATGTATTGATGTTTATAATACTCTGCGAGTATGCCACGTCAGTGACGTCACGCATTGGTTGAGGGTTCAACCCGTTCAGTACACTGGCGGCCACGGGCACAGAAGGTTGTGGTGATGGTGACTTGTAGCTACTGCAATTTGATTTGGAGTGTAATAACGCGACACCAAAGGAACTTTTATTTGTGTGTGCGCCACAAACTCATTTTGCAAACGAAAGGTTATTGCACTTGTTAAACCTGCCACCTTGGACTTTAATAGAAATCAATTTAGAATAGTTGTTGTCGATAACTACCACTTAATACGTACTTATACAAATCACCCCATCACGTAGCCTAACATCGGCGCCATTTGCCAACCGTTACGGTGTATCTCAACTTTGAAGGTAAATTGAAAGGACTATTTACTTATATATAGTGTTTAATGATGTGATTATAATGCTACGGTACATTGAGCCTTTAAATGTAGGGTGATAATTGTTCTGGGGATTTTTCTTAGATGGCTAGCGATTTTTCCCCAGATTGCAACACTTTTTTTTTTTTTTTTTTTTATTCCCTTTACTTTCTCAGGTCTTATCACAACAAAGGTTAGGTTAGCAACTTGTAGGAGTTTATAGTAAGGTTATGTTAGTTACTTTTAGGGGATTATAGTGAGGTTAGGTTAGTAAATTTTAGGGAGTTATATAGTGAGGTTAGGTTAGTTACTTGTAAGGGGTTATAGTGAGGTTAGGTTTGATACTTTTAAGGGGTTATAGTGAGGTTAGGTTAGTTACTTTTAAGGGGTTATAGTGAGGTTAGGTTAGTTACTTTTAAGGGGTTATAGTAAGGTTAGGTTAGTTACTTTTAAGTGGTTATAGTGAGGTTAGGTTAGTTACTTTTAAGGGGTTGTAGTAAGCTTAGGTTAGTTACTTTTAAAGGGTTATAGTTAGGTTAGGTTAGTTACTTTTAAAGGGTTATAGGGAGGTTAGGTTAGTTACTTTTAAGGGGTTATAGTGAGGTTAGGTTAGTTACTTTTAAGGGGTTATAGTGAGGTTAGGCTAGCTGCTTTTAAGGGGCTATAGTGAGGTTAGGTTAGTAATATTGCGGGGGCTATAGTGAGGTTAGATTAGCAACCCTTAGGAGGTCCTTGGGGGGCGCAGCCCCTTCTGGCTAGGAAGGTTAGGTTTTTCTTTAACCTCCTATGACCAGCAAGCTTGGTGGCCTTATGGAAAACTTGAGTTTTTGGGTAGGGAAGGCAGACACGACTCATTTATTGCTCTCCCAAAATTGTCCAAATCTATACATATATCAATTAAGGAAAATTCCCTTACAATGGGTATCTAGGGAAATCCCTATTTTAGGGAATTCCCTAGATTTTTACATATAGTGACATTGATGATTTTTGGGGGAGCCATAAATCACTTATATTTGCTTCCCCCACCCAAAAACCCCGTATTCCCACCAGTTCCCCAAGCTTGTTGGCTATAGAGGGAAGAAGAAAAAGATAGGGGTGAAGGACTTCTTCAGATTTACCAAAAAACACACTTATAAGGGCGGGAAAGGACTCTAGAATTTTACCTTCTTGCATCATGTTTTATCATTATCCTTTTCCGAATAGTACATTTGCTGCGAGTGGTTTCCTTACATTTCCTGAGGATGTAGAGGGTGCGGCAGGCTTGTTGGACGAACTGTACTTATCCATGAGGCAAGAATGAATGTTTCTGAAGTGCTATGGTAATCTGGAAAATAAAAAGAAGAATTGTAAGGGTGGGAAAGGAATGTAGATGAGTACCCCCCCCCCCCCCGTCACTTCAATAGACGTGTATGTGTGTGTGTGTGTGTGTGTGACATGAGTACCACACCCCTTGTCACTTCAATAGACGTGTGTGTGTGTGTGACATGAGTACCACACCCCCTGTCACTTCAATAGACGTGTGTGTGTGTGTGTGACATGAGTACCACACCCACCAGGTACTCCGTAGTGTAGTGGTTAGCACGCTCGGCTCACAACCGAGAAGTCCGGGTTCGATCCCTGAGCGGAGCGAAGATAGATGGGTAGTCTTTCTTAAAACCCGAGCCCCTGTCCACCCAGCAGTGAATGGGTACCAGGTGTTAGCCGGGGGTTTGTGACCCCCCTCCCGGGGTGGTGGCTTCGGCCAACACTAAGCTGCAGCGGTAGATCACTACGGCTCTGAGGAATTATCCTCTAAACAAACAAACAAACAAACACCCCCTGTCACTTCAATAGACGTGTGTGTGTGTGACATGAGTACCACACCCCCTGTCACTTCAATAGACGTGTGTGTGTGTGACATGAGTACCACACCCCCTGTCACTTCAATAGACGTGTGTGTGTGTGACATGAGTACCACACCCCCTGTCACTTCAATAGACGTGTGTGTGTGTGTGACATGAGTACCACACGCAGTCACTTCAATAGACGTGTGTGTGTGTGACATGAGTACCACACCCCCTGTCACTTCAATAGACGTGTGTGTGTGTGTGACATGAGTACCACACGCAGTCACTTCAATAGACGTGTGTGTGTATGTGACATGAGTACCACACGCAGTCACTTCAATAGACGTGTGTGTGTGTGTGACATGAGTACCACACGCAGTCACTTCAATAGACGTGTGTGTGTATGTGACATGAGTACCACACGCAGTCACTTCAATAGACGTGTGTGTGTGTGTGACATGAGTACCACACCCCCCGTCACTTCAATAGACCTGTGTGTGTATGTGACATAAGTACCACACGCAGTCACTTCAATAGACGTGTGTGTGTGTGTGGCATGAGTGCCACACCCCCCTGTCACTTCAATAGACGTGTGTGTGTGACACGAGTACCACACCCCCCGTCACTTCAACAGACGTACGTACGTGAGTGTGTGTGTGGGTACCTGTGTGTGTGGGGTGACGAGTGTTGCACCAGCCCACCTTGACTCTCCTCCAGGGCCGGATCAAGAGCTTGGGGGCCCTGGGGCTCAGCTTTTGTGGGGCCCTATATTTGCACGAAAATTAAGCAATTTTGTGGGTATTTTTAGGCCTATGTTTGGCAAAGAACTATTAATGCATAGACTGGTATTCAGAGATAAAGGATGAAACAGAGACAGGCAAATATGTTTTGGTTTTGTAATTTGACAATGTTTTTAATATTACTGCTTAAAACTAATATACATATGGTGGGGGCCCTTTTGGTGGGGGCCCTGGGGCTAGAGCCCCGGTAGCCCAACCCTTAATCCGGCCCTGCTCTCCTCTACTCCCACTCAAAACAGTGTTGGTAGTTGCGTACACAGTTGTTTCTGAGGGAACGGTTGTCATAACAACCTCCATTATGGAATGCTTTTTTAACACATGCACACAAGCTTAATAATATTCTACTTGAATAATGTAACAACAAATGACGCAATCACTCGGCTGGAAACGCAAAACGAAAAACAAACTGAAATATGTTCGTGAAAGTGTCGTCACACTTCTTTGAATTTGGCTGGCGACAGTAACCATGGAAATAAACCTGTCATTTCACTACTACTGACAAGTCTGTGTGTATCCACGTCAAGCTGACTTCGATGCACTCACATAAAATTCCTTGAGAATGAGTCAGAAATGACCTATCTGGTTGAAGCGTTGCGGCGCGGCTGCCACTATAGTGGGTTGTTGGTGCCTGGCTGGCTGGTGGGTGGCACCGTGGCACTGGCACGGCACAAAACGTATGCGGTGCTTCTGAGGCTGATTGCGGTGTTATGTTAAATGTTGTTGACGCGCGAAATCCACGTAGAACAATATTTCGCGTGACTTGTTGGGCTAAATGTTGTTGACGCGCAAAATCCTGGAGACCCCTCCATTCATCTCTCTGATTTCACTGGTTTTACAGCTTACCTGCTGCCCTGTTACATTATGTTACAGGCAACATTGAGGCACTAGCTTTCTATGAGAACACTTACAAGTAATATTAGTTACTCAAAAGCACGCAAAAGAGTAAAAGTGAATAAGTCTGATTCAGTCAGGTTGTGGGAACAGGAGTACTGTGTGGTTCTTATTGGGTATAATTAGTATCCTTTGTCTGGATACCAGTGCATCTAACTACTCTTAAAATAATAGGTGTCTCAGTAGTACCCTGTAACATGTTTCAGGGCAGCAGTAATGCTGTAAAACATGCAAATTAAAGAGAAAAAGTTTAACCTTCTCGTAAGTTACCTAAGGTATATTCTTTGATTTGCATGTTTTACAGCTTTACTGCTGCCCTGAAACATGTTATAGGGTACGCTGAGACACTTTTTATTTTATGCAAGTACTTAGATGCACAGGTGGATATCCAGACAAAAGGTAATACTTATACTTGATAAAATAGTTAACTGCGGCGATAGTTCGTATCGGCGACAGTTCTAGGTAGCTTACCATAAGAACCATGCTGTTTGACGTGGATATTTTAAGGTTTTGAGTAACTATTATTACGTGTAACTATTCTCATGGAAAGCTAGTGCCTCAATGTTGCCTGTAACATGTATCAGGGCAGCAGTTAAGCTGTAAAACCAGTGAAATCAGAGAGATCTTTGATGGGGTTTCCAAGATTTCGCGCGTCAACAACATTTCGCGCTAAGTGATTTCTTTGCTAAATGTCATCGTAGCCACAGGAGATGTATTTTACGTGTCTATTCTAACCCTATATAATATCTACATATACCGAAACACAAATATATATATATATATATATATATATTATATATATATATATAATATATATATGCCTCAATGTTGCATGTATATACCGTGTTTCAGGGTAGGAATAAAACTGTGAAACTATTGAAATATGAGATAAATCAGGTCAGTATATGTACTAGGGATGTGGGAACAAGAGTTTTAGGAGGCATATTTTGTAGCCTTTGGCAGGATGTAAGTGCATACAACTGCTCTCATTGAATAACGAGTGTCTCGATCAGTGTTACTCGTAGCAAGTGTATAATCTAAATGAAGCTACAAATGGATAGAAATTAAGGGAAATAATCTGGAAAACATGGGGTTGTGGGAATGTAAGTTTGTTAATTACAAACTTATTTCCTAGGGGATTGAATCATACATACATAGAGACAATATATATATATACCTATATTATAATATATATATATATATATATATATATATATATATATATAATATATATATATATATATATTTACTTAGGTAGATACATCTTGACATTTCAGGGTGACAAAGACACTCGTCATTCTTGGGGTTGTTTATGCGCAACGTTTCGCCAAAAGACACTTGGCATCATCAGGCTAAAATAGTTAAAAAATTAATATACTATACTGCTAAAAAGCGAACATCTAAAAGAATTTTTTTAAACAATAAATAATCCTATATTATCTAAAAATAATACATAATAAATAAAATACAATTTATACTTAACGAACCTTGGTGTGTATGCTGTCTGAGTTGGCAGAGGACTGAATGAACAATAGTTTGCGGGTAACATTTCGGCTCGTGTGTGGCGATCGAAACGAGGGTCGGGCAATCGAAACATGTGATAATCATTTGAGTATATGTAGTTGGTGTGAAGTGACTTGGTATTAAGATCAGGGGACAAATGCTTGATGTGTATGGATTCTAATAATTTAGTGTCACTAGAGAAGTGTGCCTTGGATAGGATACAAAAAGTCATCATAGAAAAAGGGTGATCTAAATCATGTGAGTGGTGAGCGGATTGCAGATTGCGAAGGTGAAGAAATGGGTCGACCAGTACGTGCAGAAACACCTTTATGCACAGAAAGCCTAAGGGTTAGATTCCTTGTTGTCTCGCCGACGTATCTAGCTAGCGTTACAGCTAGAACATTTGAATTCGTAAATTTAAAATTAGAAGGTATAGAGTCTTTATATTTGAAGGGCTTTAGGTATAGAGTCTTTATATTTGAAGTGTGTTCTTAAGGTAAATGAATTAGTAAAAATAATTTTAAATTTTGAGTTAGGAAGGTGTAACTTAAGTCGATCATTGAGTTTTTTTCGAATGGTGTAACTGAGATGGCCGTAAAATGGAAGTTTAACATAGTGTGTGTCTAATATGGGTTCGGGTTCGTTCGACTTGGGGTTGAACTTTTCATTTAGGAACTTGGAGATGGTTGCTTCAATTAATTTGAGGGGGTAGCCATTATTTTGGAAAAAAATAGTAATGAATTTGATTTCATTATCAAAGGCAAACCAATTAAAAGAGAAACTATAGCATCTGTGTAGTAGGGTCTTAATAGTATTGATTTTAAAAAGGTTTGGGATGAATGAAACATATTGAGTTCCCACGCCAGTGAAAGTAGGTTTTCTATAGACTGAGGTGGTAAGATAATTATTTTTACGAGTAACTAGGATATCCAAAAATGGTAGTGATAATTGGTTTTCAACTTCATATGTGTACTTAATGTTTGGGTGCTGAGAGTTAAGGTAGTTAAAAAATAAGGGAATGTGCTCGGTATTTTTAAAGAGTAAAAAAGTGTCGTCTACATATCGTTTATAATAAAAAGGTTTAAAATGCTTAGGACAATTAGACAACCACATGTCTTTATGGTGACATAGAAAGGCATTGGCAAATGAAGGACCTAGGCACGACCCCATGGAAACACCATCAGTTTGGGACATAAAGTTTTTGTTAAATATAAATGGGAGTCTTTATAGCTAAAGTTAATAAATCAGAGAATTTGTTTTTTTTGTGTAATTAAGAAAATTGATAGCATTATGAAATAAATTATCAGTGATTATTTCAATAGTCTCATCTAATGGAATATTTGTAAATAGTGACTGGATGTCAAAACTAGCCATTACCGCGTTCTTTACGTTAATTGTTTTTAATTCATGTGCATATTCAAAAGAGTTCTTAATTGTGTGTTTATTACTAGTTAGTGGGTCAATTATCGGGACGAAGTATTTAGCTAGG